>JAGDQP010061833.1:0-11973 GCA_022664845.1 Lepisma saccharinum
CATGACTTCATTCCAAAACTTACTCTAACTTGCGTTTCAACACTCCTACACACCTTCTTACTTCACATTCTGCATTCTACGCATCAGATAAGAAAAATAACATATGAACCATATTCAGCCCTTTTCAATTCAATCAGTATAGCAAAAGTAGCCAATAAAGAAAATTGCTCAGTGCCTATTATATTGCTCATGTAAAAGACCTACAAAATCAGTTCGTTCCGTTGTTCATAGGAATTAAAGTATTTGGTACTTCTTTTAGTGCATCTCGTAAAGCATAACCATAGTGGGGATAGTTTTCGTTTCATTCACCTGTACGTATGTTTGTGTTGTGTATAAAAGTGGAGATTAGAATTCATAATATTTATTACATGATTAGTTTCTTTCACTATTTGTAACGTAAACAAATCTATTTTTTTCCTAATCTGAAATCAATAACAGACAGACTTATCGTAATTCATCTTGTGGAAGCATCACATTTGAGACGGATGGCGTTGTTCGGCGAGGAAGTTTTGATATGAATTTGGATTTTTATTTATGCCCTTTAATATATCAGGGCTATATTTTATCCCCAATTATAGATAGCATACCCTCGTACCACTCACCTACCCTTGAATCTTCAAGCAATGCTCCCAGAATTCGTTTACAATAGGAAATGTTCCTTAATTTCTCATAATGATAACGTCCCAGACTGTCCGCTATCTTTGGGACAAAAACTGTTGTGAGATCAGCGATTAACTATATTCTCAACCTATGGCAGGAAGTGAGGCAGGAGGCTCATTCCAAGGACACCTTGATAGGAGGCTCAGTGCACCTAAAAGCGCCAGAAATGGTTTCAATGAAGAAAAGTCTCCAGTGTCCTGACCAGGTTATGAATGTGGCACGGCCGATTCGTAGTCAGACGAGCTACCGTCTGGGCTACGGGCACTCCAAAATACTAAATGAAACAGTAAAACTACATCCCCTGACAACTTCGAAACAATATGCAAACCTAAAGGCATCCATTTTGGGAAAAGGAGAAAATTTCACATCTGTCCATTACAGAAGAAATATGGTGGTGACAATGTGGATTTTGCTTCCTTCGATATTGTTCTACACAAAGTGCGAGAAAGGGAACTGTGGATGTGTTTTCAGAGTTGAACTGGTTAGTATAACGAGGCTTGTGTGGAGGTAATAAGATGCAAACAATTTACTTTGTTAAGTGGTTGTATGTAAACAGAGGGTGATCAGATTTGCCCCACAGGTGATCGATATTACTCCTGATGTTTTCACATTTCCAATTATCAATTATTTACAAGCAATATTAGAAGAAAATTATTGTCTTAAAAACATTTAGTTGCGAGTGCACATGTTGATTTGTGTTTACCATACTTTGTTCTTTTTTATCTTGTTAAAGTGAAATGATCGACATAGCCCCGGTGTATACTATTTACCAGACTACTTTCTCTAATGTTTAGAACATGATGAGAGATAAACATCTTGAACGCTTCTTGTTAAGAGATATGTTCAGTAATCCTTTCAATTAGGTTATATTGAATAGAAATAAGCACAAATAGTTATGAAAAAAGTAAGTGTATTTATAAAAATCAATCATTTTTTTGGAAATAACTACACCGAAACTTTGTTTATCTAGACTTGATGGGACCGGACCCGTTCCGGATAAACGAAATTCTGGATAGATTACGATTTTTTTTCATTTTATGAGCGCTTACAACTAAAGATATACAGTAAGAAAGTGGTTTAGTTTACAAAAGAACTTTAAATGAAATGAGGCCAAATACAGTTCAACACTACACATTTATACTGCGGTGAATTAATTAGACCCACTCACTTGTATATACGGTGTACAGATATTTTGGACTGACGAAAAATAACTGCCTTTTCTTAATCGTTCCGGTTGAATGAGGTTTTTATGTATTGTGAACTTGAACCTGCTACATTTTTCAGAAAATTGGTATGAGAAAAAAAATAATAATAAAAGAATTAAAAAACACACTTTTTAAAGATGAACTAAAAAGTTAAAAATAATAAATTGAATTAATTTTATGACTCGGAAAATAAAAGGGTGGGTGCTCTTGCTTACCTTATCATAAAATCATATCTAAGAGCATCTACACTTTTATTTTCCGATTCTTAAGATTAATTCAATTTATTTTTTACTTTTTAGTTCATCTGTAAAAAGCGTGTTTTTAAAAAATGCTTTTTTAATTATTTTTTTTGTAACCAACTCTTGGCACATTTATACCGAATTTCATTTCTCAAGATTCAGTAGCTTGAAAAATGTTTTTGGCGGCCATTTTCGATTAAATATGGCTACTTTTTTAACGTTTTATTATCGCGACTTACTCATGATGGTACACCTTCATTTAAAATTTCATTTCTCTAGCTCGAATGGTGTGAAAAATGAAATTTGGGAGGCCATTTTGTATTCAAGATGACGACTTTTTCAAAATGTTGTAATATTTTCCTAAACTACTTGTTATTTCGTATATCGAGTTCAAACGGTGTAGAAAATGAATTTTTGTGTCCGCCATGTTGGATCCAAGATGGCGTATTTGGAGAAATTTGGTAATATTTTCGTAACCTACTAGTGATAATGTACCTTCATACCAAATTTCACTTCGCTAGCCCACGCGGTTCTATACAACAATGGTTTTGGCGGGCATTTTGGATTCAAGATGGCGACATTTTCAACATTTTGTAATATTTTCTTAACCTACTAGTGGTCATGTACCTTCATACCGAATTTCATTTCTCTAGCTCAAACGGTGTGAAAAATGTATTTTTTGTGTCCGCCATTTTGTATCCAAGATGGCGTCTTTGGAAACGTTTGGTAATATTTTCGTAATCTATTAGTGATAGTATACCCTTATACCAAATTTCGTTTCTATTGCTCTAGCCGTTTAGGCTGTGTATTCTATACAACAATGGGTTTGGCGGCCAGTTTGGATCCAAGCTGGCCACTTTTCCAAATGTCATAAGTTAATATTCCATTGTCATCCAGTTCTGAGCTATGCTTAAAATTTCAAGTCTCGAGCTCATCGGGAAGTTAGTTTAAGATCGATTGAAAAAAATGTTACGAACAGACAGACATGAAAGAGAGTTAATAAAAACGTGTTAAGATTGGCACGAGACAATAATTCAAGACATACTAACTGACGGTGCACACCTTAGTCCATCACTCAAATCATTACTCTACAGCACCTCACAGTTACTTGCTTTCTTATTATTTATTTATATATTTTTTTACTTTTCTTTCAACATTGATTTCCCGCGTTTGTATAATTCATCCTTCAGTTTATATTGTAATCATTACTATTGTATCTGTAACATCTATGTCCTTTTTTATTGTGCCGTGTGGAATATTGTATATTGCTTCCCGTTACTGGTGGTAACAAGGTCATCCTTGTGTGATTATTGTCGGTGCAAGCCAAGTTAATAGCTAAATATAACCCTACACTAAATAATAATAATAATAATAATAATAATAATAATAATAATAATAATAATAATAATAATAATAATAATAATAATAATAATAATAATAATAAATAACTTGATACGATACTGTCACTAACGACCAGTATTAGTGAACAGTCCCAGCATTTTCTAGTTAATTCGAAATAGTGTATCTTTCTTACTCAATCTTCGAATATTGATACACATCGAGACAATTAATAATATTATTCTCATGGCGCATCAAACTAATAAAGTTTATTTTATGCGGAATGAAGAACTGACAAAAAAAATGTTAACATCATTCAGAAAAGAAAATTAAAAAAAGTAAATAAATAGAAAGAATATCTTTCCTTCATTTATCTCGAAACAAACGCATTTCATAGTGATTAAAAATAAACATAGTAATATGTATTTAATGTATCACTGATACTTGCTTATCAAAAGTATGTATTATTACATTCTATACATACATTCATTAAACGAAGCAAACAGCAATAACGGAAATGTGTTAACTCATACCCTCTCACTCACTTCCTCATTTCCGTCTCTTTCTCTCATACACATGAAAATGTAAATTCATATAACTAACTACCTGACCTATAGCTCATGTTCTTTTGGCCTTTAAAACTAAACCACAAACGAGAAATCGATATATTGATTTATCTAAACGTTGTTCCAAGGCAATTACTTATAAATATATTATACAATACATCTCCCTATTATATGTACTCATGTAGTGTTCTTTAAAAATGCTGCTGCTGCTATGCGAATAACAAGTTCCGTGTCTTGTGAATTTTACATTCGTGAGACCGCTCAGGGATTGGTTACAATAAGATGTATGGAAGATATCTTCAGATAAACTACTATTGCTGGAGTTCATTTGTTCATGTATCTTCGCAACTATAATGTTCAGTCTGCCTAAAATAGGTTTACGTGCGGGATATCAGAGTGACGTCAGTTTTTACCCTTGGTACTGATTCAATTCAACGACCTATAGCGTTTAACTTCCTTTTTTTCACACGGTAGCTTTGTGGAAGTTTTTATCAATCGCTCAGTAGAAAACGTTTTGGAAAGTGAATCAAAATATTGGTGGTTTTATATCTAGATGGCATACTGTGTATTAAAAAAATTTAGAGACATTCAACTCCCCTGTCCTTCCGCTCTCAAGTTATTCCTTAAAGCTGATATCTCTTCGAAGTTTCGTAAATAACTTTCCGCTAGATTTATTTTCTTCTTCAAGTTTCGGTTACACCTGCCTATCTAGTAGGCAGAAATGCACTTAAATAAAGAATGAAACACACTTTTATGGTAATTATAATTAGATAATAGTAATTCGCAAGTATTCGTCTTCCTTTCGTTCTGCTGTTCAATAAGTCATGAAGTATAAAAGAATTAGTTCTTAAAACGCCAGTCTTTAATGTGATTGAAAAGACATTCTTCTCTCTGAATACCAAGCCAGAGGCTTTCTAAACTTCAAACTTTTCGTTGATAACATATTCTTACCTTCAGAGGAGTTTTAATCCTCTTTTCTGTTATTGGTTAAGTTGTTTATTATAATTGAAGGACAACAAATTTAGCTTCTACATATCGTGTATCTCTGTCATTAATACAACCGACTAAGTTCAGTCGGATTTTTATCCTACAAAGAGGACCACAATAACATGAACTTAAACGTACCAGGAAAATCAGAAATTATCTCCGTCAGCAGCAATGACCTGTCTCCAACGCTGAGGAAGAATAGGGATCAAACGCTGGAAAAACTCATCGTAACGTGAACCAAAGAAGTCGTTCAGTGCGTACACTGTCTGGTCAAGAGTTTGGAACTGTCGTCCTTCTAGATGGTTGTCTAATGAACGCAACAAACGATAATACGAAGATGAAAAGTCAGGGAAATATGAGGGGTGCGTTAATGTTTCCCAAATAAGTAAATAAGTGGGATAACGGAGTCACGGGTGACCTAAACAACATGTGGCTTCGCGTTGTCATGTAACATAATGACATGTCTCGATTTACAAGCGCTTGCTCCACGGTTTTCAGATTTCCAAGTACATGTTTCAATTGTTGCGAGTACACAGTTACATTGATTATCTGGCCAGGTCGCAGCAAATACCCCGAGTAGTCCACTTAACACAGGTTTTAGTCTTCTGTTGATGCCGTAAAGATTTTAGTTGTTTAGGAAGAAGTTCATGTGGTACAAATCCATGATGACGGTGCGCGAGGAGTATCATAAAGAAGCCATCTTTAATCTAAGTAAGCACTGTGTCCAGAAAGAAGTCCTTCCACTGACAAGGCAGCAAAGAAACACAGACAGTTGCTTGTGTCGTTTTCTGACCTACAGTCTGCTCATGCAAGATTCATTGATCCCGTGTATACTGTTTCCTAATTCTGATGGAGGTGTCGAATGCTTTCCGCACTGCAACCTTGAGTGTCTCTTTGTCGATGGGCTGTGGACGTCCTGTACGTGGTATGTCCTGAAGGGATTCATTACCGTCGTTAAATTTTTAAAACAGCTGCTGTGTGTCAGCTCATTTACTACATTTCTACCAAATGCCTGATATATCCCGCCCCCCCTTCCTACACTAGAATTCGTTTCCAGTTTAAACTTGTACAGCATACAGGTTCATATAATGCTGTTTGGCGTTCTCATATTTTCCTTGCACTCTTTGATGTACCCGTTTAGTTATGATGACCACTAGAAGCTGCTACCTTCACAGTTTCGCTACTAAACGAACGGTGTGTGAAACGCTTACATTTTGACTACGGTACGTGAATATCCGACAGAACTTGCCTTTAAACACGCATATCTGATTGTTTTACGAAATTATTCTGTTGGTAATTTTATGAGTACCTATTTGGGTATTTTTGACAACCTCTTCAACACTTGCCTTTGTTAAATTTAATTATGGTTTTTAGGTAACTTTGACTCAGACCGATTTGCATTGGTTCTGTAGGTATCTGTAACAATAGACTCTTTGTCGACATCAGTCGAATCTAAACGGCCTACCTTAAGAAGAAACTAAATTCATAATTTAATATTTCAGTGCTACTTCTAATTCTAAAGCTGCCATCCGAGTTTACTTATTTAATTTAATCTTTGTTTTGAACTGAACATCTACTGCACCGTAAACCATCATATCTTTGAGAGATGACGTTCCCTTTCAAAGTCAAGAATGAGGAATTAAGCGACCAGGTCTTTGGTTTAGGTAGTCTTTCGTATAGTGAAACTGAAAACCATGGAAAACTTAGTCAGGATGACAACAGTAGGATTCGAACCGGCATACCTTTACAGTACCCCTTCCGAAATGAGCGACCATTCGAATTGGCTCGTAAATTCAAAACCTGTTGATTAAAATAGTATGATATTGAAACTGAAGAACAGCGGGGACTATCACAGTCATTATGAACAATATGAGTGGAAGATCCTAAAAAAAGGTAAAGGAAAAGGATCCCATTTCAACATTTTACTGAAAGAAAGGATAAAATAATTTTTGATTAATCCTTCTACAAAATATATTTCCAGTTTATGGGAGAAAGTTGACATATTCTGAAGAAAAAAGGTGTTTTGCGCACATTTTTATTTAACGAAGTTTCGTCTCTCATTGTTTTTCATAGTGTTGTTTATCTCGCAAAAATTAAAAGCACAATTTCATACTAAATATTCATGAAGCTTCTTATCTAGCCATTTAATAAACATTTTAATGTAATAATATCCTCTTTAATTGTTTTGTCGCAGTCGCGAAGATTATCCTGTTATTCCCGTTGTCTTCCCTCCTGAAATCTGCAATACAATGTCTGGAACTGATGGCATTAATTGGGTCTGTTCCTTCAGCGACAATGAGAAGGTGATGAATATATAGTGAGAGAACAGTTTGAGAGGCAAAGAAACAATTCTGTCACTAAGTTCTGTGGATGATTCATGCTAATCCTTTTGGGTTTCGCTTGGAAATCAAGCTAAATGAAAGCTTTTAAGCGTTTCTACTGCCGCCTGCAAAGCCTCTTAACCACAAGAAAGACATGATGATATCTTTTGCGAGAATCGTCTTCACTAGAGGATGCGTACATCGCTTTTCTAGGTTAGTTGCAAGCGAAGTAGAAAATTTAGAAAAAAGAAAGTAGCTGTTGGAAATGAAAGAAAGATCGAAAATCTGTCTGTGCGCTGGTTAAATTTACTTCGTACTCTTGACTCACTTTCACATTCACACTTACACATGGACACACTCACACACACATACATACACACGTATATAATGTAGCATATCATATTTAATTTAATTCATTTAATTACTCGACGTTTTCCTGTATCAAACAACTTTGATAAAGAAAAAATCAATCATAGAGAAATGCTATACTTTTACACCAAAGCAGATACCATTTACACAATACTATAAAATATATCAGTATTGTCATTAATAGAAGAACAGCCGGATTTCATAAGTATGCACCAGAGATCCCGCCAGGAGTTGCAGTTTAGGAGCTGTAAAAGCAAAATGGGGGTGTAAGTAGAGCTTTGCAGGGAATTTTAGCCGTAAAGATTTTCAAGCTGCGGGAGTGCTCTCTAAAATATGGAGGGGTAACACCCCCATTTGGGAGATCTAGCAGAATCCCAAATATGAACTTAATCCGATAAAAGTGTTAGAGCATTTCAATCCATTATTATTATTATTACTTCCTCTTCTCTAATTCGAATTAAGATATTTTTTTACTGAATATTGAAGTCCTTCTTCTTTTCGTATATTAATATTTTTGAATATTAATATTTTAATATTGTTTTATTACAGTAATGCTTTACTTTTGTTCCTAAGTGACTTAATGATTTTCTGTCTATTATACAAAATGTTCCTTTATTTTATGAAATATTCTCTTTCAGGATCGGACTGGCCAAGGTCGCTAGGCCGTCAGGGTCCTCCTCAAAAATAGAATAAAAAGACCTCCTCAAAAATTTAAGAAAAAATCAGATAATGAGGAAAAGAGAAAGAATAAAAGGAAAATAATTTCGAAATTGCAAAGTACTTATTCAGAATTCTATTAACTAAGCCAAAATGGTGGCCTCTTTTCAGGGCATTAAAGGTTCCAAAAACTTCCGAACTTTCCCAGGGCTCCATAAATTTTTATGTTGCCGTAGGAACCTCAAATGTGCATAAATAGCACATTTTTTTAAATAGAAAATCAACTTTTATTTTATATACTCATATATCTGACATCACTTCGCATGCAAGGGTCCTTATTAATTTCTTTACAGGGGCCCTGGATTATCTCGCCAAAATCCTAGCTAACGATAACACGGTGATGATTATAAAGAGTTCTGGTTAATGATAATTATATGATACCATGACTGTGCACATTTGAATTTATTTTGTAGGACTTTTCGTATTCGTATTGTATTGTAACAGCTATTTCAGAATGAGCACATACTGTTAAAATGCTGCGAAAAGTGTGCTAATGAAAAGCACTTTTTTCAAAATACGAGGTTCAAGAGAAATGAACCTGATAAAATAACTCACCTTATTTATTTCTATTGCTATTCTAATGTTTGTTCCCTTCAAAGTAGTCCCCATTCACATTCACCGATGCAGTCATGTTTTCCACTTGTTACAGATGTCGAGCAGATTTGTTTCTGTCAACTGTTTTAACAAATCGGCCGTTTTCTTCTTTACTGCATCAACTAACTCAAGACGTATTCCGTTAAGCACATATTTTACTTTAGGAAAAAGAAAAAAGTCACAGGATATTAAATCTGGTGAATATGGACCGACAGAGTGGGGGGTTGTCGGTCAAAACTTCTTCATGGAAAATGCTTCTTTACGAATTTCCTTGCATGTTCATTTTGCTCTGGTGTGAGAACTCTAAGGACTATCTTCGTCCAACGTTTCTTCATATTGAGGTCCTAACGCAACATTTTTCACGCAGTGTCAATGCCCACGGTTTTAGCTATCATTCCGATACTGAATCGACAGTTTTCTCAAACAATCTATTAAGTTTTCCAACATTTTCTTCGGTTTATGAAGTAAAAAGGTCGTCCATGGTGTTCTGACGTCCTTCACTGAATACATGTGAACAAGATATGCAGTATTCCCCGTGTAAGCCTCAGGAAAAACTTGCAAACATTCCGTTCGTGTATTGTTAAATTTTACTAAAAATTTCAAATTGGCACGTTACACATTCTCAATATTTCCTTTAAGAAGTAGAAACGCATTCTCATTTTTTTTAATAGACACGCCTCGTAACATGTCTTGATTAAAGCTTTTTGTATTATATACTTCTTTTTCATTTGTTGTGAAAGGACCCTTCAAGTCCGTGGGTTCGGTATTGTTCGTAGCACTAGGACTATATTAAAATTATTTGCAAAATCCAGATAATTATCAACTTTATGTATCGTTTAAGTATGCCCTTACTTTACCAAACACATAAGTTACATATGAGCAATAGTTTCCAAAACTAAAATTAGTGAAAACTAATTCGGTTCCTTTCGTAATAAGATATGCTGGAGGTATTGTATTTGGTATGGTAAAATTATTGAGAAATTCTTCAAGTTACCTAACGAACTGAAATGACATAATTCTAACCTGGTTATATTATAGTCTTATTCATAACTTATTTTCTTTTTTCTAGTTTTCTCAAAACTCGGTAATTCAGTATGTTATTACGATGTGTTCCTTTTATTGTACTTAAAGTAAATATCCTATCAAGCAGTAATAATCTCATGGTTCTATAACTTATAATACAATGCTACAAGTCTTCGAGAAAAGATAAAATAACCTTCTTACATACCAGAATATGTTGCAAGTTGAAAGCAGAAATGGTAACTGAATGACATACACAACAATTTATACTTCATTTTGTTAATAAATAAGTTGTAGATATTTTGGCTCTTATGACAAATTAACTTCCACAACAATCTATTGATCGACCTTTCTTATAATCTAGCGTGAATGTCTCCCAATACTAGGTAATTTGACTTCGATAAAGAAGCAGAGAATTTTTATTTCTTTAGTTTTTTTTTAAATATATATATATAAACTTATATTTATTGATATTGATTTCACTGAAAAAAAAATAATTTCTGAGTTATTAGAATGCTGATTAAATAGCATTCGTAACTTGCTAATCGCATGATAATTTTCCGGACGCCACGGCCCGGAATGGAAGGCTCTCTGAGAGAGTTAACATGTTAATGGTATGTTTTTTTTGTAAAACAAAAAAAGGGAGTAAAAAAAAGAAGCTTAAAATAGATAATTTCCAAGCTGAAAGTTTTATATTATCAAAACCACTCTGATATTTTCTTTACTCGCGGGAATTAAAATACATTAATACGTACACATTTTGTGATTATTTTTCTCTCTCCTTTACACTCACAAAAACCATGTTTTATTATGTTATGTGTTATAAAAAAAAGAAAATGGCAATTGCAATATTTTAAAACGGAAACTTGATACAGAATAAGATAATTTTATATTGTATTTAAACCAAAAATTTACTAGAAGTTGTTATTCAGAAATGTTTATAAATTTGAAACAAACTGTAAACACAACAGGTAGTGAAACGTTCCAGTGGTGTTATTGCAACCTGCAACGAGGAATATTTAATTTCAAACACTGATATTACTAAATATTACTAATATTATTGATGATTGACTTTACTTTAAAGTAAAAATGTACCTTTTGGTTACTGAATACTTCCTGTTCATCTAGAAACAGAAACAAATATTTACATTAATTACAACATTCTAACTCAAGGTATTTCAAGTGGTATAAAATTTTCCACTACCTGTACAGATAATAACGTTTGCCTATAAAATTCCTTTCGAGTAAGTTATTAAAGAATATATTTATATGACTACATTAAATCATTTAAAACGATTCTACAACGGTCCAGTTTCGATTAACCACATTTCAGAAGACGAACATTTTTTTATTGTATTCCCTTTTGAATATGGATCGCTTCCGTTCAATATAGAAACTACACGGAAAGAAATTAGTTTTAACTAAGTCAAGATTTTGCTAGTTTGATGACCAAAAGGGTTGCCCATAACCTACTGGTTGCTTACCACAACCCTTTCGAGACATGAAAATACCTAATTCTGTAGGTAAATGGTAACCAATTGAAAAGGTTTAACAGAAATCAGGGTAAAAACAACCAATTCGTGGGTAGTCAGTTACCTACACGATTGGTACAAGAAGGAATAAACCAACAACACGGTTAATTTAAACGACATGATTAACCCACTGCTCGGTTATGCTAACCGTTTAATGTGCAGGTAAATTTAACCTTCTGAGAATTAGTTATTTTTTAACCTTGATGAGGGTTAGCTGAACCCAGTCTCATCTATACGAGATGGTAGTCATTGAACTCTGAAGGGCTTCCACATGGAAGTTTTGTACCAACGCCAAAACGTTACGGTAAAGCTTAGGAGGTAATCTAGCAACCCTAAATCCAGGAATGTAGTGTTACACAAATTATTATTAATATTCTATTGATGAGAAAGTGTAATATGCAACATTGAGATTCATATAATGAATA
>JAGDQP010061834.1:0-11973 GCA_022664845.1 Lepisma saccharinum
ATTTTCTCTCCTTGTTTTCTTATACAAGAGTTGTTATAATATTGCCTCCAATCTTGGACTGAAAACTTAAGATCTATTTTAGAAATATTAAAAAAAAACAAAAAAAAAACAGCTGCAAAATGATTAGGACGAATACCATTTTAGACATTTATCCCAAAAATAAGGTACGGGGATCTAATATGACCTATTCTCAGTCTTCGTTACACACTAATTTCAAAGTAAGTAATTCCGCTCGATTTGAGCGGAGTATCACATCTTTTGAAAGCAGAAACAGTGAATTTTCTTCTTTTAGAGTGAATTTTCATCGGAGAACAGATAAGAAATTTCCGCTCTAAAATAGATGGGATCTATTGTAGTCCATTTCGATGGGAATGTAGACACAATATATTTTAGATGAGTTTCCATCCATTCAGATACACTTTTCATCTATTGTAAGGCGACCAGAAATTTGTTGACAAAATACATAGATTATAACATATATGGCTACTATAAGGCGTGCATACAAGCATAACATATACAAGAAAGATTAAATTCTGGTAATTGCTGCCTATAAAACAGGCACAAAAACAGCTCTCGTGGTCCAAACGGTAACCTTGAGGACTTCGGATCAGCTTTTGGTACACACGCGAGTTCGAACCCCGCAGACTTTGGATCATCTTGGTAGACACGCGGGTTCGAACCCTGTGGACTTTGGATTATCAATTGGTAGACACGCGGATTCGAACCCCGCGGCCAACCATCCTGAATGAAGTTTCCTAGGTCGTAATTAATTTCACCACTTGAATGACGGAATGGTACCTGAAATAAGACCGTGGCTGATATCTTCCCCATTCTCTACATCCCCCAACTCGGCCTGGACCAAAAATGCCAGACGCCCTTAAAATAATTTAAAAATAGGCATGATTTTTTTTTATAGAGTTGTTATATTCTGTCTTTGTGTCTCCACAGAAGTTTAAACTGTAGAACACAAGCTTTTGTTACATCCTCCCTTTTAATTTTTCAAAAAAATATTCCTATCCGAAACTGCTTCGACTTCTCTTATTGATTCGATAATTGAAAGCTGCTTTTTCTATTTGTTCTACATTCTTCTATCCTATGTTCTCATTGGCAGATTTCACCTAGCGTTCGAGACTCACATTTCATATAGGCCAAAGCTAAATTTCCTATACTTTATTGGGGAATGATCAGTGCTGCAATATACACTAACATTTTTGCAGTGTAATAAAGGGGTCATGCGTTCGATTCCTGGTGGGGACACACGTGGTTCGGATCCCACGTTAAACTGCAAGTCCCGTTCTTAGGATCATCATCCCCCCACGGAAGGCAATGACAAACCACCATGGGATCACCTAATTCTAATTTCGTTGATTAGTTAAAGGTTTTGTCTCATTTAACTTTCAATGTTGATTCTGTACAAAATATTTCTCGTGTCAGGGGTAATCAATATGGCGAATGCGCCATATTGTGTACATATATTTCATTCTGGTGTTGTTCTCTTGTAACTAAATGTATAATACTGGTTTTTGAATGAAAAGATAGCACGATGTATATGAACATATTGACATTATGTATTGTTCCTTTTTCGTCTAAATTAACATCTTGTAGAATTTCTGTCATGTGTGTTTTCTTCATATATATCATATTAAAACATACAGAATTAGTTTGTAAAATTTAATTCTTGTCTATTTTTCAAACACAAAATACATACGTAAATAAATATGCCATATTGAGTACCGCGTCGCCGAATATGGTGTGAACGTACCCATTGTATAAATGATTTCCTAACCACATTTCGTCCACATTTTCTGAGTTGCTTTCTAATAGGTAGACCCGCCCTCCCCCGACCTTCCCTATATATTTTGACCATGCTCAACAGAATTCCATAGCGATTTGGTCTTGCAGTCGATGTCGTCGGTTCTCCTGGAGTTACCCATGATCTTTTACGCTTAAGATTATCCAAATAGATCCACTTTTCGTCACCAATCACAATTCGATGGAGAAATGATTTCCTTTTGTACCTGGCGAGCAGAATTTCACAAGTGGCTTTTCGGTTTTCCTGCTGTCGTTCAGTCAATGCATGTGAAACCCGTTTTCCCACCTTCTGAGTCTTGCCCATGGCTTTTAAACGTATGGAAACTGCTTCTCGTGTCACATTTAATTGATCCGCGAGTTGTTGTTGCGTTTGAGCGTTATCCTCATCCAACAAAGCTTGCAATTTGCTGTCTGCAAACTTTTTCGGTGGTCTTCCATGTTCTTCGTTTCTCACGTCAAAATAGCAACTTTTAAATTTTGTAAACCACGCATATCACTGTGATTTACCAAGAGAGCATGATCACCGAAAATTTCGACAAGCATGCGATGCGATTCTGCAGAAGTTTTCTTCAAATGGTAACAAAACATCAATGCTATCCTCACATGGTAGTTTGTAGGTACAAATTGCGCCATGTTCAACGCTATTAAACACTACACAATGACATGAAACTTGTCTGGTTGTGAGTTGCAAATCGTTATCAGCTGCCAAAACAAACAAGTGGCGCCAAGGACGCAGTTTTACGGTAACCACAGTGACAGCTAACGCTGTCTATGCACAAATTCCGGTTTCATATTTACACACCTGGTAGAACAGTATTTCTGTGAAAATAAATGATTAAGTTGGCGGCAGCAGGAACAATTGATCAGAATTTGCATGCACTGTGACGAAACCGTTTATGTCATTCTGCACATTTGCGAAAGAACTTGAATACTACAAGTATTCAAATCAGCGTACGAAATTTTTTTGGGTGTTCCTAGATTTTAATGAAATAACATAAATTGCTTAAAGTTTTGCGGAACTTCCTAAGCACCGTTTTCAAACTTTTTTACAGTGTAGAAAAAAATCTATTAGCATCTACGAGGAAGGATCGTAATGTTACAATTATCACCCGAAAGTTATTGAGCTATGTAATTTTGCCAGTGTATTTAGCGGTCCTTATGTACATAAAGGAGGAACATTTAACTAATTGTGTTCTTTCGTTTCTTTACACGTTGCTACTAGATGTCAGTAATCTGCAAGATGGAGAAGATTAAGGCCCGCAGCAAGATAGAGTTCCTGAATTTGAAGGTGAACAGTGCCCGGCAAGTTCATGATGAATTGATGGCTGTTTATGGGAATAATTTCCCGTCACATGACACTGTTGTGAGGTGGAAAAGTAATTTCCAAACTGTCTACATGCCCTTCACAGACGAGCCAAGGACTGGAAGACCATCACGCACGAACGATGCGGCCACAATGAAGAAAATTATGAATTTCTCTTGGAAGACCAGCGAGCAACCATCCCAATGATCATCAAGAAAACTGGACTTCGTTATGGTAGTGTGTGGAAAATTATACGATCGACTACTCATGTCTAGGGTGACTCCACGGTGGGTTCACCAAAGGTGTTGGTTTCCATACGGACAATGCACCAGCCTAGTCAAGTATCAGCTGAAAAATCGAGGTACTGTGGCTTTGAAAATCTTGCAGTTTTTTCTCTCTTCTCCCGATCTCGCCATAAGAAGCTTTTCGTTGTTCCGGGAGGTGAAAATGCATTGCGAGTTCAGCGATTTAACGACAAAAATGATGTCATTCAACTGGTGGGACAGTGGTTTTCAATATACATGATGGCCTGCAGAAGGTCAACAAAGGACACAAAGAGTTCATTTCTTCTCCGTCATGTACATAAGGACCACTAAATACACTGGCACAATTCCGTACACATAGCTCAATAACTTCCAGGTGATAATTAAATCATCACGATCCCCCTTCATATTTGTAGGTAAATGAACTATATGTAATTTATCTTCGACAAACACTTGTCACGAACTATTAATAATTGCGGCGCCATATCAATTGTGTGATACTTTTTGACCCATTTGGAAAATTTCCTGGAAGAAACCAGGAATCTTCTTTTATAAGCATCATTGTTGAAAAGAAGAGAGGATTTCTTGTTTCTATAGAAATGACAGAAAGAAATTTCAAGGAATGGAATTTCAGGAAAATTTCTTAGAAAATAGACGTGTGATTCTAGATATGATGTAACAGTGAATGTTTCGAGGGAAGTCATGAAAGCGATCAAAGCAACTTGTACATACAAAAGAATGGAGTTCCTTTCAGTTTGAAAACCAGTCTTCTGTGAAGAACGAAATAACAAAACATCGATTTTGATATAGTATTGAGAAGATGGATGAAGAATTCTTGTTTTCCTCTTGACCTCTGCAAGTTTCTAAACTATTGCATTTATATTTACAATTTTTTCATCCATATATACGGACAAATTATTAAATTTCAAATTTTTGCAGATTCGTATTTCTTGTCAACAAACGAGAGGATACGAAATCTGACAATTAATTTCGCTAACACATCCTAGAAAAAGTGCTACAAACGTCAATGCTGAATATCATTAAGGTCACCTTCGAGGTAGGCCTACTCCCCTTGGCAAACTATGCACGGACGCTAGTGCCTGGTCCACCCTTCAAACCAATTTTGAAACTCGGTTTCTGGAATGGGCATCAGAACTGTCGTCGTACTACCCTTGAAACTAAATATCTGCCATTCAATATTTCCTTTCTCTTTGGGTAAAGAAAGAAGTCATTTGAGGTCAGATCAGGCGAAAGAGAGGGTGTTTAAATAGAATTATTCGTTTCCTGCCTAAAAACTCTGTGTAGAAACAGGGCTGTGTGAGAGGAGTTGTGGGACTATTTTTTCACACACCTTGTGGGTGCAAAGACCTTTAGTTAAGATTTCCTAACTGTTTCTCTATCGATATGTACTTGGTCTGCTATGATTCTCATAGTCAGCCGACGATTTTGTCGCTAAATTTGACGAATTTCTGCAGTGTTTTCCTCACTTCTGCTCGTTACTACACACAGAAAAATGGTTAGTCAAAATCGAGAGAAATTTAGTCATTTTTGAATAAATCATCCACTGGCTTAAACACCGATTAATTTTTTGTCAATTTTGAGAAGGACTTGTAGTCATTTTATTTAAGTAAATAAATACTCAATATATGTTCAGATCTGAGTGTGAATGATTATTAAAATATGACTGGGAATGTAAGCAAAATGACTGGGAATAGCAGTTAAAATTGAGTAAGATTTCGTCAAAAATACACTTTGTTTGCCTTTGTAGTAATAACATGGTTGAATAGAAGAGAAGGAATTTGATAAAGGTCAAGAGTGGTGCTTTTGCAGTATTTTTTTACTTTTCCTTTTTTTTTAAGTTTTTGTTTGCTTGAAATATCAAACCGCATCCATTAAAAATAATAAGCCGCCATGGTTTGTTATGCATGCGCGTAAAATAAGTCCCTCGTTCGGAAACAAAATATTATGCATTTACTTTGTACCACAATAAAAGGATTCGTCTTTCAGATACAACCAAGTTTCTGTTTGATTGAAATGTCAAGTCACATCAATTAAAGAAAATATGGACTGTGACATATTTCCTGTGACTCGACCCATTATTCAAATTTGTTTAGGCGAGACTGCACGCAAGTAGTCAATTACAACAAGCTGTTTAGTCATTTTGACTAAAAACGGGTGTGATTAAATGGATGTAGTCATTTTTTATTAATCCATTGTTCTGTGTGTAGCCGCCCGAACCTCTTTCCAACAGTGATATGTTTTCTTCCCTAAGAAAAACGTCTTAGGGAATGTAAATAGCCCATTTCTTCATGGCAATATCTCCATGAACGTGCACCAATAAATGTCCCTGATTTCAGTTCCACTTTGGCTCAGTTTAACTAATATAAATTTAATGTTTGTTCGTTGTCATAAATTTAGCTCTGACATTTTCGCGACGGAACAAACATAGACGCAACAACAATAACACACACCGCTCAGTAATTCTTCAGCACACGTCGACACGAACACAACTGCGAGATACCGATATACTAAAGTCATGAAAACAGACTTCGAATTACAGTACTGAATCCCTTACGACCGTGATTTTAAATCATAGATAGTATTTGTGATGGTACTCTCAATCCATTTCTTGCGCTTGTAGCAAGTTCGAATGCGGCTAACTCAATAACAGTACGAATGACGAAATCACTAGTGGTCACATCTTTTGCGTTCTCACACTAATTCTAAGTAAAGTGTTGTATAATATATCCAGTCCGATAGAAACACGAAGTGAAAGTTTTAACCATAAGAAATATTTTGTACTTAATGGTTAAACTAATTTCAATGCTCTTTCTAATTTGTGGCATTTAGGAACCTTTGGCTCAGGCCAGGATAGGATACGAGAGAGAATGGGAAAGATAGCGGCCAGGGCCTTACTTAAGGTATCATCCCATCATTCGTCTGGTTAAACTGAGGAAACCCCTTGAAACCTCAGTCAGAACCCCGGCCGCAGTACCTACCCATTACCCATACAGGGTTTTAAACAGCGTACCGACTCATTGCCGAGTCGAAATCCACGACGTTACCACCTGCACTACGGGTTCTGGTTCATTTTGTTGATAATCGCAGTTTCCTATTTTCCATGCGTAATATGTACTAAATGTAATCCTAGTCCTTTTAAGAAAACTAAATCACTTTCCAGAATCTATTTTTGACTTTAGAGGTCCTCAATTAACGAAGACATAAAGTTTAGGACATTGTAGTTTAAAGGAAAAAACGAAATATAAACCTTGACTGGATTGAGAGAGTTTATGACCTAATTTTGGATAACGGATCATAAGGCTAAAATATAATAATAAAAGGTGCGGTATTCATGCCATTTACCAACGATGTAATTCTGCAGTCAAGCCAGATTTCTGATATCAGCTATTGCTGGGATCCAACCTAGGGTCTCTAAGAATTAGGCGAGACTGACTAGTTCTAGACAGGCCCTTGATCGCACCATAGGTCATTAGCGAACTAACTAACGAATATTAACAACTGTCAACTGAACGAAAGCTGAATCCTAAATGTGTCCTCAGTCATCCCTCACCTCACTTCAAAACTTCTCCCGTCACACACTCCCTTCTGGTGCTTTCCGTCTATCGAAAGGTTCTGAATTGCCGGGTGTCATTCACACTTATCCATAGCATTTCCGTATCGTGGCGGTTTCTAGCAAACAAGAATTGTCACTTTCTGTAAAACACATTTATCTTAAATGTGGAAATAAGGAATGACTGAGTGCTATGACTTGAGTACCAGGATCTTGGCTTGCTAAGAAATTACCGGTATCTTTTCGAAATGAAATACTGCGTTTACCAAATATAACAAACCCATATTAGCATTACTATATAAGAAAATCCAGATATGTTATCTGGGTAGTTGGACAACTAATGTGTTTTAGGGGGAAATTATCCGAAGTTGTTCGTATATGCCTTACCTGACTACTTAAAATAGCATTTCGTATATTGTGTTTATTGAAATACAGATCGGTTACGTAGAAAACAGCCTATGTAGGCGCTCTCAGTGTCATGAGTTAAAGACATACAATCATACATACTGATGGGACAGAAATGAAGTCGTAAAACCTATATGTTTATATAAAATTTTTTGCTGTACTAATGTACAATCACACCCCAGAATATTTACCTTTCCTCCTGAAACACCCTGTATAGTGCCTAAAATCCTACCTGCATTTAAAACAGGAATACAAAAATACCTGTTTTAGTATATGAGAGCTTAGGTACTTTCTCTTCTATATTTAAGGTCCATTTTGCAGGGAAATTGAGAAAATTTAGTCCTTAATATTCGATAAAAGCATGGTTTCGTTTCGTAAGCGTGTATTTGGCGCCACTTTGCAACGAATTATTTAAATAATAACAATTTTCAACACTTTGTGCTTTTTTATTCAATCAATTGTAGCGGTTTCCATAATGAAGACAATAGAGTTTATAATAGCCTCCGACGTTAAACGAGATGTACACATAGTTTAAAGAAAAAGTTCTACTTTTATTTACAAAATATTAGATTAGATTTTACAAAAGGTTAGAATTATCTGTAGATATTTTAATATTGCTGGAAATATTAATCCATCAATTCAAATGCAATACAGGTTGCGTTGTTAAATTAAGGTTCCCTAATTTCGTGTTGGATAGAGGAGCCATTCTCACTATAAAATGGTATTAAAATATAAGGAAGACCAGTTGCGCTCGAGAAATGCTGGTAAAAGTGTAGTTTTGATTAATAAAGTAGCCATCCAGGAAACAATATCACACTTCTAGTAAAGAATCTTTTAGAATGATATTAATTGTAAGCCCTACATATTCTAACACTCCCATGTTTCTTTCTATGCATCCGTGATATAGAAATAAGCTGCACAAAAGATTAGAAAAGTCTCTGTCCAGTGTACACCCACATGTCCTCCCAGTTTCGAAACCTTATCAAACCCCCAGATGGTTAGTATATGAAATAACAGGATCAAAGAATTATTTGTTTCGATTAAACTAAATACAGGATAATAATTACTTTCTTCGTGCCTATCTTGTCCTGTTTTAAGGCATTTTGCTGCAGATTTTTAGATTTATAAAGCATAAATGTCCGAATTTTAATAATAATCTGAGTCGAGTCAAAATATTAGGTTCCTTATTTAAGCATAATAAATTCGTTATTCCACACAACTGTAATGTCTATGTAATGTTAGTTGGCCTTTAATGAAACTTATATTAAACATTAGAACCGCACTTTTACTAACATCCATACAGAACACTTAATTTGATGGACAATTGATAAAACCATGCATAAGCATTCCTTGGGGAATGTAAACCTGTTTATTTTTTCCATCATAGCAATGTCTATACATAGAGATTAATAAAAGATAAAAACTATTTTTAGAATATAAACACAGTACTTGAAATGAGTCCTGAATATCCCTGTTCATAAATATTGCACCTGGAACAGAAGTGTTTCTTACCTTTGTTAGGTTGTTCTGGTATCTTAGCAAAATTGGTTCTAAACCGGATGTTCCCCGCTCCTCCGACGGTCTCAACACTTTTGATTAAGGTACCAAAGATTTTCATAAAACTTAAGACAGGAACTCTGATCCTAATTTCTACTTTGCTGAACTCAATAATAAAAAAGATTATTTAAGTTTGAAGTAGACTACTGTTTATTATAATGCTATTTTCTTTTCAAATTATGATACAACAGAAAACGTATAAACAGTTTTCCATCGAAATAGTTTCTTGTATATACGTAAGGAAGGAATTTGTTTCTGTTACCTTTACTCACATCCAAACGGAGACATTTTAGTAATAAAGAATAATGAAAACAAAATATCAATCGGAACCACTTTACCTGTTCCACCAACAACATAAAAAAAATACAATCTCCTTCATTGTAAAATACTTCCTTACATATCAGTACTCTAGTATTTTGAATGTAACTTTTATTTCGAAAATGCGCAGAAAGGACACCTTTCCCCTACGTACACAACTGAGAATGCTTTTGGCACTACGATTCAGTTGAAAATTCACTTAAATTGAGTTTCATATGTGCTTTACTAATGGAAATACTACCTCGTGAAAGTTTTCTAATATTTCTTTTCTCCGATAACCTTGAGGAAAACACAGAATATGATGACGTAACATGATTAATTCTTACTATACTACTTTACTAAAAATACCTGTTTCGCCACAAAGGCAGGAAGTATCCTTTTGCTTACGAATATTTCAATTCTAGTGGAAACTATACTCCATAGAAACATTCTGCTACCATTTCTATGCTTTCAGTCTCCTTTAGACAACCAATTTCAAGCTACACTCCGAGATTAACCATGGTTATATACACAGCATACTTTCTTTTTTCCTTTCTTTAATGTTCAAACCAGTAGTGAAGAAAAATATTACACTTAAAACGGGAATAGAACTCATTTAGTACAACACTCGACATCTTTCTTTTCACTAGCAAATATAATCACACTTAACGTTCGGCACTTTCGGTAGTTTATTTCACACTTCATATATTTTCACAATTCCAAGCTCTTGGCGTGTTTTATACAATACGTCACTTAATACGAATACTTCCACAGTAATTTCACCTTCATAAGTTACACTTGATCTTACGTAACGTAACTTTTATAGACGAATTTCAATAGCCTCATTTCAGAACAACATCTTTTAACTCATTTGAGGGTCGCTCATGGCCGTCTTCCTAGCCCTGTTTTGGAGCACCAATCAGGAGAGCGTATAACATCCAATGAGACTTACGTATTTGAAATATATATTCAATTTTATGACGAGCTTTCAAACACAGATTATGACACAGAAAGTCGCCATTTTTAGTTTTTAAAAAAATATTTAAATGCTTACACACTACATAACACACAGGATGATATTGAAAAAGATGGAAAGCCGAAACGGGTACCGAGTCAGATTTATTTTGGACCAGGTCTATTCTTGGGACCCGATTTGACTCGGAATTCAGAGCAGTTATTATTCTTTCCTTAATTATACATTCTTGCGTTTCAACAATGTTTCTTCCAAAGGGTGACCAAAACAGAGGTTTAACCACCAGACCAGAAAAATTGGACGCCTAGTAGTTCTTAAGAATAGTAAAAACATATGGAAATAGTTTCATGCCCCCGGAAAGAAAAAATAACCCCAGAGGTGTGCAAATAACCGTCCATTGAAGAAGTTTGCGATCTGAGGCGTTAGTCAACCGGATCACAAAGTCACTCCGGCAATTTGGGTAAAGAGCGGATCTCCGGGTCAGTCAGGTTACTCCGGTGAAAATCGGGTCAATCAGGGTCTTTCGGGTCAAGTTTCGGACCGGGTCACTAATAGTGACCCTGTTTCAGCTCTGAAAAGCTTATTAGAAAAATATATTCATGTAATGTTCCTCTTAGCGAAGCATGTCTTCTTTTGGTAAATACAAAGATTTATTTTCATCTCCAATATCAAGATCTCGTTGTTATATTGAAGCAGACCACCATCCTTCAATCTAGTTATCTTCACTAGAACTTTTGAGAACACGAAACTTCAATATCATTTGCTAAAAGAAGTTTTCTGGTCATCAAATAACACGAAAGTCAAAGAAGGAAGAATCTGGAAACTTTGGTTCTTCATACACTTATCTTTGATGGATATGATACGTAATCCTCAAAGAGACATTTTTCTAACTTCAGAAACTTGGCTAACAAGCGAAGAACCAGAAATAGACAAGGAAAAAGTATTTGACAAGAACTAAGCTTTTCGTTTCATAAAAGTCAAAAACAATCTTATACAGAGAGGTTTGTAGCTATAACCTTTATCCCTCCCTCTGCTGCAAGAGTCCAGAGGCCAGTTGGAGCAATAGCAAAAGAAGAGTGAAAAGTTGTCCCTGGGTTAGATTTCCAATGAGAAATCTTGTGAGAAGGCAAAGTTGGTCGAAGTTTATTCTTGAGGTGGACGTTTCCTTCTCGTTCCATTTTTCTATTTCCCCCAAACCCTTTTCTTGGTGTCCAGAGAAACAGCCAAAAGGAAAAGGAATAACTGAAATCGAACGGTAGACTTCTGCTTTTCTCTTTTCACATAGGCGCGAAAGAAAAATCTCAGTCAATAAACTGCGTTTATTTAACACTTTTTGTTGGGAGATTCAAAGGGCGCCAAAGACGATAGATCTCTTTGATATTGAATCAGAAAACGGAGGTCAATTTCCGTTTGAGTTTTCCTTCCCTCTTTAGTTTCAGACAAAGGCTTTCTCTTTCTGATTGTATCGATGCCAGCTACAGAAAGAGTGTAACAATCATAACCACAAAATCAATCTACTTCAAATTAATATCTAGATTCATCTCATTTTGACTCTTTTTATCGATTTTGTGCTAGTTGGAGCTTCTGTTTCTATTTCCTTTAACCAATGACTGGCTTTAGCTTCTACAAAGACTCGGATTATTTCACTACTCCTTTACGTTTGAGCTTTATGCTATCATTACAGCATTCCTTGTTTGTATTCTGTCCGTTTTAGGCTGTAAATGTGTGAGTGTATAAGTATTTAAATTCTCAGTATAAAATACACTACAATTGTAAGAGCAAACCGCGATAG
>JAGDQP010061835.1:0-11973 GCA_022664845.1 Lepisma saccharinum
CTTCAAACTTGAAAGAGCGATTTAGAGCGGTTTATTTCTCATCTTGTAAGAATTATTCAAAATGTATCATGGGGTAAATTTTGTTATCCGCCATTTGTTACTGCGAAGGTTATCGAAACACAAAGCCATACTGTGAAATTCATCGCGTTGCATTTAATTAAAAATGAGAACAGAAAACTTGAAAAAATT
The DNA here is from genome assembly GCA_022664845.1 of Lepisma saccharinum. Lineage (NCBI taxonomy): Eukaryota > Metazoa > Arthropoda > Insecta > Zygentoma > Lepismatidae > Lepisma > Lepisma saccharinum. Next base: position 190 of record JAGDQP010061835.1, read on the forward strand.
ATCAGTGACAAAAGCATACCAAAAGACGTCAGGAGTAAGATATGTAGCAGAAATCTTTGAACGTTATTCGCAAGTACCCGACGAGATGAAAAAAAAAAAATCGGAAGCGTACTCTCGCAATTGCCCGGTTGGCTGAGGGCATAAGTCGCGTTAGATAGCTGGTGTAAAGGTACAGGGTTCCAATTTCCCCGAGGTTGCTTTTTAAAACTCTTTTTCATTCATAAGTACATTACTTTTCTTACCACTTATGAATAAATGTTCACATTTACATCTTTTTACATTTTCAACATTTTATTGCGTCGTTTTCATGTTCTAAATATGAAAACTTCATGTGAACAGATGAAAATTTATCTACAAAAATTTTACATTCCCATCAGAAAGAGCTACCATAGATCCTATTGTTTTTCGAGGGGCAGTTTCTCACCTTTTCCCCGATGAAAACCCACTCCAAAAGAGTGGTCCCTCTTTTCGCTCTCAAAAGATGAAATATTCCGCTCAAATCGAACGGGATTCCGCTCTTTGAATTTAGTATATATAGAACGGTAATATTTTATGCCTGCGAAATTTGGTGTACAGTCCTGGCAGATGAACATAAATTAAGTGTGTTTGAAAATAAGGTTTTGAGGAAGATAGAGACGAAACGAGACGAGATGACCGGAGAATTGAGGAGACTGCATACTGAAAACTTCTTCAGACTACGATTGAGCCATGTTTTAAATAATGAAATGACGACAGCTGAGATGGAATGCGCATTTGGGAAAAACAAAGATTATATTCCATGGTGGTTGGTTATTCGGAGGGAAAAGGGGCCGTTGGGAAGACCCTTGTTAAAATATTTTTTGTGCGATGATTGCATGCAATGGCCGCAAGCAACTGCTGCACGCGTCGCTACGTTGACACGTTGAAGGGAAATCAGTGGAGTTCGGTTTGGTTTGTGTATCGGACGCACAGTGTCGCATGCAACTGTTGCAACGACTCCTCGGAGAACAGTGAAGCTGCAGCAATCGCATGCGTTGCAGAGTGTTGTGCAGTTTTATTCGTGTTTTCTCTGAATTTTGAACTATTATGTTCCAAATATGAACTTCAGCAGAGATGGAAATTGAAAGCTACGTCAAAAATGCACGAAAATAATATAAAATTGTTGATAAAACCCGAGAAAAGGAGAATGCATGCAAAAATGACTGTGATTGTCTTATAGTAAGTTTGATGTTCGATAGATGGCAGTTTGAAGTAATTATATTGTTTTATATTGAAGTTGAGATTAATTTAAAATGCTGATTATATTATTATTATAGTTTTTTGTAATCGTGCCTAAATATTGTTTACAGAATAAACTCGCAATGCACGAAAAGTAAAACGTACAAATGTATAAAGTACAGTAAAGCGTCCCGCAGTACCACTGCCAAAGGCACAAACGAAACTAACCAACGAAATGCTTCCTTCGCACGCATTTGCTGAGTGAGCTCATCGCATACGACCATCGCCTTTGGCAATTAAACGAAAATTGTAATTCACATAGGTTAGTCGTGCATTTTACATATAAATACAATTGGTAATAGCAAGGAAAAGAAGGAAGTAATAAAATCTAGCGGATGAATAGGAATTAAAATGTCTTGATTAAAAAGGAATTCTCATTTTTCTTCATCTACTACTACTACTACTACTACTTATTATTATTATTATTATTATTATTATTATTATTTGTAATCCATCAGTATAAATTTTTAAATAAGTTAATTCTACAGAAGAGCTGCGTTTCCTTTTCCAAAGTTGTTTGACTTTTTTTTGCAATACACTCTTTACCTTGTTTTGAGCTCGAACGATCGCCCCCCACCCCAAAAATATTCAACCTGGATCTGTCCCTGCGATGAATTAAATCCTTTTCAACAATATCAAGTCTTTGTTGAAATATGATTTAAATTTAAAGGAACTTTTTTTAACCAATAACGTTTAATCAACAAACTAAACAAAAAATCAAATTTTAAAACACGTTTGTATGCTACTGGGGTCGTGGTCGTCGTGCGTTTTCCGCAGACGGCTATGCCGTCTCTTCGGTGGTGATTTGTGAGATACATTTTTTTATTGTAATATTATTCTATGGTCTAAGTGATTATATTATTGTATAGTACGGCTTAGGTTATGTTTTTGTATTGTCTAAAGTACAGATGCTTTAATTGGCGTAAGTTGAGTAGATATCTGCGGAATGAGCTGGTAGTGGATATAGATTAATGACTTCGAGATTTGCTGTTGGGTTATCGTTATTGGCTATACGGTAGTTCCAGTAAGTGCTGCAGTGGTGAGTGGTGATATCTAGGAGCTATGTCTTGTTGGGCTTCGACATGTATTGAGTCCAGAAGTGTGGGATGGGCTTTTGTCCAGCGTTTTGTGATGTAGTTCAGTCGAAGTTTTTCCAAATGCTTCAGTACTTCAGGGAAGGTAATGCGATCGTATACAAGCTGAGTCGGACTTGAAAGCTTGATACGATATGCAATTCGTAGTGCGTGTCGTTCCAATATACGGAGCATATTATAGAAGCGGTTGCCGACTGTGTTCCAGGCGATATTGCCGAGACAGGATCGTAGAAACATTTTGCACGTGTGTATGATTGTTTCGGCTTTGAGTCCCCCAAGAAGTGCCTGCTAGTCGTTTCAGTCGTGTTTGTCTGCTTTTGGCTGTTGTATTGACTTGGTTGAGATGTGGTGTCCAGTTCAATTTAGTATCGAAAATAACTCCTAGGTACTTCGCAGATGCTGCGGGTCTTATGGGTGTATTATTAACATATAGGTTGAGCGCATTTGGGTTACGGCGAAGTTTTGTTCACGTTTCCGGTTGCTGTATTACCAGTACCTGTGTCTTTAGTGCATTGATGGTAAGACGCCATTTTGTACACCACATGTGAAATTTGTCTATTGCTGGTTGGAGTAGGCTGTTAATATGTTGTACGTTTCTTCCGCAGGCGAGAAAGGCTGTGTCGTCTGCGGAAATGAACGTGTGTACTGGATACAACGGTGTTCGAATGTCAGTTACATATAGGATGTATAACAGTGGTGAGAGAGAAGATCCTTGTGGTACTCCTGTTTGGAAAAATTGCATGTGAGAGGCTGTTGTTTATATTTACGTATGCCACGCGATTATTGAGGAAATGGTATATGAGACGGACATAAGCTATTGGGAGTTGGAAATTGTAGAGTTTGTATTTTAAGTCCAGCATACCAGACACGATCAAAGGCCTTTTCTAGGTCAAAGAGTAGCAAGCAGCATGGTTTGTTGGTGTTGTAATGATTTGTTATGATTGTGGCTAGACGCAGCAGGTTATCGATAATACTATAGTTTGGTCGGAAGCCAGCCTGGTGGTAAGGTAGCAGATCATGGTTTCTAAGATGGATATGGAGCCTGCGTACAAGAATACGTTCCAATATCTTGCTTAGTGTAGGGGTAAGTTGGATCGGTCTTATCTTTGCCGTGTTTTGGAAACATTAGTACTTTTGATACCTTGTATTCAACCGGGTAGTATCCCGTGCGAAGTATGAAGTTGTAGATGGTAGCCAGTAGCTGGAGTAATATGATTGGTGCCTTTTTATATGCCTGTATGTTATGTTATCGAATCCAGGTGCGGTATTTATCTTATGGTTTTTGACTTATGTGATATCTTCAGCTGTGATCGGAGCTGTTAATGGATGGTTGTTGTTTAGAGTATGGTTGGCACTAATTGTTAAGCGGTTGCGATGTGGATCGGTCTTTTTCTCAATGTCTCGTGTAAGTCTTGAAGTTGGGCCAGATGCCTCAGGTGTGGATATAGTCTGTAAGCTGTAAGCGAAGATGTTTGCTTTCTCTGTATCAGTATTTGGGCTCAGTTCTCAATCAGAATTGGGTATGTAGGAGTGCTGGATTTCCCAATCAGTCTGTTGAAATGCTGTCATAATTTTGTAGGATCTCTCTCTTCTGCCAGATGATTGGTAGTATTGACCCATGAACGTTGTTTGTATGCCCGGATATAATTTAGGACCATGCGTAGATATTGCCGATGAAGAGGCAATGCTTCGATCGACCTGGAGCGTATGTATTCTCGATATGCATTGCGAGAAAGTTGTATGGTATGTAGATATTGTGGAGGTAGTTTTGGTTTAAAGAAGTTTATGGTTGTACTAGGTATATTGTCTTTGCTGCTTCGTTGTATGGTTGTGGTGAGTTTTGTGATACTATGGTCTATGGTGTTCAGATCATGTGGTGCTGTTATTTGATCTACATACTGTTCGATGTCAGACCGATATATTTTCCCCAGTTTGCCTTAGCATAATTAGGTATTGTACGACAGCTAATTGGTTTGGCGATTTGCCTGTTTTGTACCTTTAGGTCGGCCTTTACTGGGTCGTGATCGCTTCCTATGGAGCCAAGTACAGTGATATTGATGTATGGTGTGAGCGAGGAAGAGGCTATGATGGCATCTGGTGTTGTATTGCTGCATGGCCTGGTAGCTCTGACTATGTGGCAGAGTTCACCCTGCGTGTGCAGGCTAATATGGTCTATGAACTTTTGTTTCACATCGGCTTTGCGACTGTGGGTATTGATGTCGGCCATAATAATATAGTGCCTGTAATTGTCTATATGTGTGAAAAAGCTGAGTGTTATAGATACATGGGGTTTTACGTATTTTGTGGCTATTGTGATAGGTTTTGTCTTGAAGTACACTCTGGTGATAATATGTTCAGGCATGTTTGGCGGAAATTTTGGTGTTATGGCTCGATGTGGTATTTTGTTATGCACCCCTATGGCTGTACCACCGTTGACTCGCTCACCAAGGGTCCATCATCTCGTAACATTATGTATCCAGTCATATGTGTTCGGTGTGAAGCCATGGATTTCATGTTCTAGGAGTATTTGCTGAAGCGATTGGATATTGAGATGGAGAAAACTTATTTTGTTTTGTCTAGCCATCCTATACGTTATTAGGTATGGGGTTGATTTGGAAGTGAACATGTGGACCTGACTGAGTAGGTAGCTTGTACCGTGAGTCCATACATGAACTTGGTGGTGTCATTGACCTGTTGGAGTATGTGCTGGCATATGAATGGATAAACGTTCCGTAACGTCAGACAAAGAAACCTGATCATATCCTCTACCGTTACAGGTTCGCGTAGTGAGTTGTTGCTAGTTACTGGTGTGTCGGGAGTTCGTACTGGTACTACTAATTCAGGAGTGGTGGGGTTAGCCGCTGACTTTCCCTTGCACTTTGCACTGCAGAAAGCGTGCGCCTCCGTACAGGTTGCACACTTCGGTTGTGCATTACCGTTTGGACAGTTCTTTGTCGGATGGTCTTGACTGCAGTAGCCGCATTTTGGTTTGTTGGGGCAGTTAGCCGTGGTATGTTCGTTGTATGTTTGACATCTCTCGCAGCGTACTGGTAACGGTGTTTAGTATGCGACGGCTATACCCTATGTCGTTTGCCGTACATATATGCTCCCTGCTCTGTCAGAGGGATGAAATGGAATGATAAAAGGCTAATTGTTGTCCCCTTGAGGACCATAAAACATTATGCTGCATTTCGAATTATGACCCAAAAGACCATAGAACAGTATTCTGACTTCAACGCACTGCACACTATTTTCAGCACCCTCACTGATAAAAAGCCCTGGTAAATCCAGCTATATTTGCATTCCTAAATTGTAGTGTTAAACTTTATAGGAATAGTAACCATAATTGTACTACTGTAACGATAGTCTTGTGCTAAGTTGACTATATCTAGTATTGTTGTATAGTTGTGATTCCTAAACAATTATACGTAAATTTTACATTGCTGGGAAAATCATGGTTGATAGGACAATATTCTTTCATGATCTACAAGTTTGACAATATATTTATTGCTGTTCGAAACATACTGTATGGTTGTTGGATACGCATGTACAGAAAATGAAATAAATATAGTTAATAGAACCATACAATTTTTTGGCAAGACTCCAATACACTCCTGTATAGATTGTTGTTTTGTCTTGATTTTCTGGCACACTCTAGTTGGAAGCCATGTTGTTTGTTAGAATCCAGAGAAATTGAAAAAGCGTGGTTAAGGATGACGAAGAATTTGTTATGGTTTCATGTTATATTTTGACATAAGTATTCTTGTTATGATTACAAAGAATAAACGTATTGTACAATTTTAAGTAATTTCACAATGTGTAGTATGGTTTTGCTAATGTGCTTAGACGTTGCTCAATAGATGGCGCTGCTACAGCTACTATTTCTAAACGCCAGACAACAAGAATAGTAAGAATTTTGGAATCTAAATTTGTTATCAACGATTACTGATAATGATTATCAACGATACATGGCGATTAAAATAGTAAATACGGCGGAAGTCGAAGAGCGTTTCGCGCTAGGAATTTGAGAGAGGAAAATGTAAAGATACATGACCGCACCTAACCTTAGCTAACCTCCACTTTCCCATGGTCACTAATTTAAGATAATGTACGAAAAATGCAAAAAAAGCAATTATTAATAATAAATACAAGCATATGAAAATATATTTCGAAAGAAAAAAAGAAAAAGTGTTTCCCCAAGAGGGGTTTGAACCAGGGACCTTTCACTCAAGAAGCGAACGTCTTGACCATTCGGCCACGAATCCGAGTTAGGAAGCACTATCGAACAAATGCTATCATTCATCACTTTGACATTACAAAATATTCAACCTGCTCATCGACCTCATATTCTTCAACAAGTTCAAGCAGCTGCAAAGCAAGTTTTTCAAGTTACATTACATGCAACGTACTCGGGTCCATATGTACATTTTGTTACCGTACAACCGAAACAATCTACCTGATCATCTCAACAAATTCACCGTTCACTTTATTATGGATTTAGTTATATTATTTGTAAATATCAGCTCACTCATCCAACATAAGCCTCTTACTCAAAGAAAAAGCCAACGCATTCCTCCTCAACGAAACCCATCTCACTTCTCGATCATCCCGCAAAATTTCTGGTTATCGTCTTCATCATCACGAAAGCACCATACCTGAATTAAGAGCCAATGGCGGAGTAGCACTAGGACACAAACCTAATATACCACATCGTATCCATCACGTACCTAATATGCAACTACCTGAACATCTCATAAGCACACTCTATTTCAAGAATCTCTATATCACGTTAGTTATAATCTATGTACAGCCCTGGTCATCCAATACCTTTGCCATTCTTTCAATACATCGCTGACAATTTCAGAAGCTATATCATCATGGCCGATATAAACATACATAGTCGATCCGACCGTCAACGCACCCAATTTACCACATTTATAAATACATCTACCAACGGACTCCTACAGCCACTCCCTAAACCTACCCGACCCATCACCTCTCCACCAACCGTAAAAACATTGAGGTCCTTGATACTGTAGGCAGTGATCACGTTCCTATTAAACTCACCATCCACCGGTATCTCACACCTCAACCTACACCTATACCCCAACGCACAAATATCCGCTATGACCTCGCCGATTGGAATAACTACAGAAGCTATATCACCAGCCATCTACAGAACGCTAATGAACCAGCTACAGAAGATGAACTATACCAAACACTGGATACTATCATTACCACTCTTCAAACAGCATCAGCTCATTATATACCTACTACAAAATCCTCACCTCACCGACCAAAACTCCCTCCTCAATACCTCACCCTTATAAGACGATCAAGACAACACTTCCGAGACTATACTAGAACCCGGAATCCAGCGTCACTACATCTACATCGACAACTTCAACGGACTGTACATAATTACCTGAAGGCCTACAAGCTTCGGCAGTGGATTAAAATCTGCAACCAACTAAGAGATACTGCACATCCAACAAAGTTTTGGAAACGCTTCAATACTCTAACTGGAAAGCGTACTGCCACAATGTATCCGCTGCTCCAGAATAACGAACCACTACAGTCAGATCAAGATAAAGCGAACGCTTTCGCCACTCATCTTCAGGAGATATTCACGCCACCGCATACCGTCATCGCTAGAAATCACAATGTTCATCGCATCAACCTCAACACACCAGAACTGCAGCCTAACGCTGAACATCAGATCAATGTAGAGAAGCAACTTACGTCACCAATCACGGTCCTGGACATCACCACTACAACAGCTCACAAAAGAAATACCGCTCCTGGATTGGACGGTATCACATACCGGCATATACGAGAAGGACCTCATCAACTACTACAACTGATTGCTGCAATCTTCAACTTCGTACTACGAACAGGATATATACCAACCACCTGGAAAACTTCAAAAACTCTCATGTTCCTTAAACCTCACAAACATCCCGATTCCGTCACACCCTACAGACCAATACAATTAACCCCTACCCTTGGCAAAATCCTTGAACGCATACTGGTCAAACGTCTCCGCCTACACCTCCAGGAACGTCACTTGTTGCCAGACCATCAGGCAAGGTTCCGCCCAGGATACAGTATTCAGGACCAACTCCTTCGTCTCACCAACCATATCACGAATCACTACAATACCTGCAAACCATCCTGTCTTGTTTTGTTTGATTTAGAGAAGGCTTTCGACAAAGTATGGCACCAGGGCTTGCTCAGAAAACTCCTTCAATTTCACCTTCCTGTTGCTTACATTCGATATATTTACAACTTTCTCTCAAATCGTACCGCTTATATAAACATCAACAACGCCAGCTCATGCCCTATATTTCTCCATACAGGTGTTCCTCAAGGATCAGCACTATCACCTCTCTTCTATTTACTCTTCAGTACTGACTTGCCCACATTACCTCCAAATATTCATATCTTCCAATACGCAGATGGCACAGCATTTCTCGCTACAGCCAACACTATCCAGCAAATTAACAAAACTCTACAGACTGCCATCAACTCATTCAGTCACTGGTGTAACACTTGGCAACTTACCATAAATGCCAGTAAAACACAAGCAATAGTTTTCTTACCACCGAAACAACGCTCTAAAGTTCAACGCAATCCCACTTGCCTCAATCTCAGACTAAACCAGACTCGCATCAAACCGACAAACACTGTTAAGTATCTTGGAATCACTTATGACCGTCACCTCACTTGGACTCATCATTTACCATCTCGAAACATTAAGACAAAAGTACATCACCAAACGCTACGAAAATTTCCATCCACTACTATTAGACACACTGCATCACGATGCTACCTTTAATCCACAACATCCACCGCTAATCACTTGTCCCATTTCACTATTCATAAGCATATATCTTTCCACACTCCCCGATAATCATCCGGAAATACCTCAGCTTACCCCCTTCTCAGCCCCGCGGCCACCTGATTTCATAATTCCATCATTCGCACAGTAATCCATTAAGACCAACAGGGCTCATACTGTCCCCCATTAGGGCCCCGAATTGCTCCGGGGACAGAAGATAACATGCATATGTCAACACTAATGCTTCCTCTGTTGTGATTGTGGCGTGCTAGCACTTCATCTTTCATATATTGTCATCCTCAGCTTCCACTGAAATTAATGATTACGATGTAAAATCGTAATAGTCCTGAGTTTGTTAAAAATAAAGAAATAAAGTATAGTTCCTATAAAAGCTCTCAGCCCATCCACATTTCCAAACTCTTTCCATTCCTCAATGATTCCTTCCCAAAAAGAGGGCGTAACCCTCTAAGTGGGTAATAGCCTTGGCCTAACCATGGCTATTTGTAAAAAAAAAAAAAAAGATAATCAAAGCCCACAGACTGATATTGACAAAGCAAATACCTTTGCCGACCATTTTCAAGATACAGTATATTCACACCGTTGCCCGACTGTTATATGTCAATTCGTGTAGGAAATCTGATCCGACAGCACTCCGATCCAAACTCCTAAACACTCCGAAAAACAAGCATCAACAATAGGCTACCTCCAAACAACCCATTAACAAGACCTATAACAATGGTAGAGATAAGTCAAGTGGCTGGCAGGAAACGGAATACGGCTCCTGGATTTGACACAATAACATACAAACTAATCAAGGTAGCACCACCGACTTTTATCACAATTTTAGCAACAATATATACATTCATACTGAGAACAGGATATTTCCCCATAGACTGGAAATACTCAAAAGTTCTGCTTTTTCCAAAACCTAACAAACCAACGAGCGAAATCACCTCGTATCGTCCCATACAACTCACCTCCACATTAAGTAAAGTACTGGAGAAGATAATTGTCAACAGACTACATGAACATCTAAATGAAAATAATTTACTACCTATATCGCAAGCTGGATTCAAACCTAACTATAATATTTCAGATCAACTACTAAGACTAACAACAGCAATATCTAACCAATTCAATAAATTTCTACATTCATGCTTACTTACGTTCGATTTGGAAAAAGCTTTTGATAAAGTGTGGCACGCAGGCCTATTACACAAACTACACTCATTTATGCTACCAGAGTGCTATATACGCTACATTCCTTCCTTCCTCACAAATCGTATGGCATATTTATCTATCAACGAATCACTCTCACACCCCATCTTACTAAAATCTGGCGCACCACAAGGCTCATCACTTTCTCCACTATTATACCTACTATATGTAACCGATTTACCCGACATTACTAATAATGTACAAACATTCCAATTTGCCGACGACACAGCCTTCCTGGCTTTGGCCCCAACCATACAAGGTATCAACAGACTACTACAAAACACAATAGATAGCTTCCGCAAATGGTGCAGAACCTGGAAACACAATAAACAGTGGGAAAACACAAACCGTTGTATTTCTACCACCAAAGAGCAGATCACGAACACAACGCAACCCACGAAAACTTAATATTACAGTACATGGCGTACCGATCAAACCATCAAAAACAGTAAAATACCTTGGAGTGATATTCGATACCAAACTCACATGGACACCTCAACTAAACCATATCGTAACTAAAGCAAAAAAACCGACTTAATTTACTGAAACGCCTAGTAGGAACAACATGGGGATTAAAGCCACATACGCTGATCAATACTTACAAAGTATTCATGAGACCAACGCTCAGCCACGGACATATTGCCTGGCTATCAGCTCCGATAAAATTCTATGAAAAACTGGCCATAATGGAACGGCACGCACTACGTCTCGCATATCGAATAAAACTACCAAGCCCCACAAGAATGGTCTATGAACGCATCGACTTCCCACACATAAGGCAACATCTCGAGAAAATCCGTACGAAACATATACTGAAGCACATACCAGAGAGCCACCCAATTATTCTCGACATCTTCCAACAGGACGCACAAAATGATTCACCGGCAGCCTACCACAATACAGCATTCGACCATCAAATCACGTTGTATTGTCTAACGCTGGCACCCAACCACCCAGACCAAGACATCTTCGCCATATATAGACCACAAGAACTTTCACGGGACATTTACCCATCACAAGCACAATAACCCTGTAAAGTAAGTGACAACATAATGCATTCATGGCACCCGTATCGACACGGAACCTGAAGATTAAATGCCATAATACATAAACATACCTCCAAAATATATGGCGTCGGAGCACTGCACTGCACTTTCACCTACTATACTACTACTGAAACATCAGAGAGAGAGAGAGGAACAAAAAAAACACCAAGTGCATGCAAGGACAAACTAAATACTACGAACATCTCACAGAGAAAATGCACATACAATAAAAATGTGAATACAGCTCATAGACCAATAAACATATACAATTACCTGAACACTTACACAAAACCAAAAACCGAAGAAAGGGTGTAGCCCTTTAAACGGT
>JAGDQP010061836.1:0-11972 GCA_022664845.1 Lepisma saccharinum
GTGTTTGTCCACCACAAAGCCCACATGCCACGAGCAGGGTTTGAGCCGACGATTCCCAGCACCACAGGTGAGCTCTCTAACCACTAAGCCACTGAGGCCCACTAGTACGCTACGACGGAAAGAACAGAGCACGATCGGAATGAATGCGGAAGGTTCAACGTGTCCTGAAGGATCTTTGGCTTTCAGAAGAACAGTAGTGATGGAAACTGAACAATTGTTTTGCACAAAAAATTCTTTCATTTGAATTGTTTTTTGCGTTGCACCTGCATAGAAGCATCCCCCTCCCCTCTCATGTGGAAAAAGAGAGCAAGTGTCAGAGGGAAAGGACTAGAATTTGTGTAGCTTCTCCAGTGACAATGCATCCTGTAGTGAGATTTTACTATTAGACTAGAAATGGCCACAAATCCGAATGTCGGATAAAAGGATCAAATTCGGATGGCTAGCGAATAAGTATTCGGACTTAATCTATAATCCAATTTTATATCTGTTATGCAGATACGCTAAATTCAGATGAATACCTATCCGGTATCCGTATAAATTTTTATTCGAATCTGGCTATTCCTACATAGGCTTAGGGGGATAACGCTAAAGGATGTGTTCTATGTTAAGCATTCTTGAAAAAAACTGTTTCTATTTGTATACCGGGTTTTAAGCCTCTTTTTCCCTACATAAAGTATAATAATAGAATCTGAAAGATGCCCCGCATGATATAAAAATTCACAATCTTAAATCGCCAAGAATGATAGATACCACAATTTGTAGTGAGTTTCGAGTATCAGTTTCAACACCACCTACCTCATTTGGCTGGAGGCATTCACTGGAGCCTTGCGTTAAATTGTCGCAAGAGCGAAAATTAAGGATAATCTAAAGCAACGATCACCAACAAAAGATGGCAGCACTATCTCCGTATATGTGTAATGTATTCTTATCGTTGCAGGAAATTTCAATGCTGCTCCTAAAAATTCAAGCCTAGAGAGTTCAAATTTTCAGGGAAGGAAGTTCATAATCAACTCAAGAGCATGATCAATGCCATTCCTTCACTGTTGTTGTTAATATCAAAACCTATAACAATGCAGTTCTTTCAACAATGAACAAAAAGGAAAATTAAAAATCGCCATCGACCATGCTCTTGAATTGGTTATGAACTCTTTTCCCTGAAAGTTTGAACTCCCTAGGCTTGAACTTGTAGGACCAGTAATGAAATTCGTGTAACAATGAAAATACATTAGACATATACGGAGGTAGTGCTGCCATCTTTTGTTGGATATCGTTGCTTTAGATTAACCTTAAGTGTCAAACCAAGGCAAAATTCTTAAAGATCTTCGGGGAAGGGAATTTAATGACGATAATGAGGCAGAAACTGTCGTAATATAAGTTTTTTTTTTTTTTTTTTAATGCACTGAGTTGTTAAATCGAAGGCGTGAAAAGTGTATTGAACCAAATCTGTTTTAATTTATAATTTGTTTTACTTCAGTTACTTAAAAAATATATCAGCTAGGTCGTAAACTTACCATGTATATAATGCAAGTGTTGAGCGGAGGCTCAATTATGTATAAACGTTTTGCTTTCGGGACTATTCTGTGTGATTTCTTAACAGTAAGGCCTTTTTTGCTATTAATTCGCATTACTTTTTTTTTTTTAAAACCAGTGGTACAAAGATTTATTATAGATACAAGAATTGAAATATAGAAAGCTTTTGCAGTACAAAAGAAAAAATACTTACATAAACATCTTTTGCCATTTTCTCACAGAATTTTAGGTTCATTTTCATCTCTCTCATGTTCCTTTCCATCCGCTGAATGTGTTCTTTATTGACCTTGTGCTTGTCCCAAAACAGAGCTCTCTTTTCGCTGATTTCCAGAATTTTTGCTTCCAGTCCTCGAACTGCCCGCTCAATTTTCTCTAGAGTCTATCAAAAAGAAGTTGAAAATGTCAACAAGTTTACCGTTAAACAAGCTATGACATAACTTTATTTAAAGAAAAAAAGGAGCCCGTTATATCTGAAGAGTGATCTATCTCTTTCGGGAGTAGAGATGAGTGTAAAGGCCAGGGCTTTAGGTGAGGCACCAGCCCGGAATTCGTCTGGCGAAACTGAGGTAAACTCTGGCAGACTCGAACCGGCTTACCTCCCCACTGCCGTTCCGAAATTCGCAGTCTGTACCAAGGGAAGCGAGGAGGCTGGGTGTCAAAATAAGTTTATGTTCTATGGCTCAGTTGATACAGCGCTTCCCTCCTGTGCTAGGGATCGTCGGATCGTCGATACAACTGATGATTGAAACAGTGATGGTCAAAACAATTTACTGTCTGAAATACTAGGGAACAGAAAAAATAAACTGGATTAAAACCTGCTTAAGGAAGTGTAAACAGGCGAGTGAAGAGTAATACTGAAAACACTAAAGGAACAGAATTAAGAAACTTTGGTCTGAATTACTTTACATGGATAGATTGATACAACTAATGCAACTTGTGAAGGAGTACGCGTAACGACAGCTTCACTACACTGGAGCTAGGCCTGCTACGTGGTGTAGGTCAGAATGAAGAAGAGGCAGCCCGACAATGAATTCAACGCATAGCTTGCCCATGCAGCACTCCATCGTATCACAGAGTGCATAGTGAATACATCACAACTAAACATTGTAGACGAAGTAGTAAGCAGAAAAAAATAGTGGGTGAAGAAAGCCAACGACATTACCATCCATTGTCGAGCGCTACTGGCGCAAATCACTGCTAAGTTTGAACGATGAACGTTTTCCACTACGACCCTAGGGCATCGACCCAAAAAATCTAGCTAAGATGAGGCTGAAAGACTTTCCCTCACCTACCGATACGATATCGCCATTGAACTTCAGAGGAACTTCACCTTCCTTGGATATGAATCCAGTTTTCAGTTTTTTCAGGCAAAGGGCCTGACTCAGACCGACGAAGTTACCGACTCCGTGCAAGGAAAGAATTGTTACGGTTAGGTGTAGTTTTTTAAACCTATAGTAAAACATTCGGATGTGTCTCTGTCATGTCCATGGTTTAAACTCATTTGCGTGATTTCACCACTCGTTGGAACTGTGACAGAATTGTTAGGTGCTGCGGAACACTATTCGGGTTATGGTTGCTGCACCTACAAATGCGACGGAAATATGAAAACTTTCCAGCGGTCATTTTCTACAAATTTCAGTGTACACAAAACACCACTCATATATGTAAAGTATTATTTAAGAAAACAATCCACATATATCAACTACAATAAACCACTATGTAACTTGAGTAACGTAAACTCTTTACAACAAATCACCCAATGTTACCAGAGCAAACTGTATCTATCTTTAATAATTGTTCATAAGAGAATACAAAATTTAACTGAAACTTGATATTTGTGTGTGTTGTAGGTAGAGCTGTGCAACGAGCGGATTACCAGCGCTCGAAATCCGAAGCCCAAAGCAGTCACGCTCGAAACGTGGGAGAAGTGGCAAAAATCAACTTCGAGCGTGAATAGGTTTCGAGCGCTCGAACTGTTCGAGCGGAGTGCCTGCTCGAATTACGTCATCAGATTACATTTTTGTCTTTATCTTCCTGTAACTCGTTAAAGGAGGTTCAGTGTTGCCAACTAACCTAATAATAATAATGGGTTATCTCACAAAAACCTTTGAACTGGAATAGACTATATACGAAACAACGATGTTAAACCATATATACGAGAATTGGTCAAAATAAGGTAAATCTACAATTTTCAACATATCTCAACGAAACTTCGCACAACTTAGTAATTTGACAAGACGAAGAACATAGAGTACGTCCGAAACCAAAATTTGACCTATATATACGAGGGTTGGTCAAAATATCTCAATTCCACAATTTTCGACATATCTCAACGAAACTTCGCACAACTTAGTAGTTTGACAAAACGAAGAACCTAGAGTACGTCCGAAACCAAAATTTGAGCTATATATACGAGGGTTGGTCAAAATATCTCAAATCCACAATTTTCAACATATCTCAACGAAACTTCGCACAAATTAGTAATTTCACAAGATAAAGTACGTCAGAAACAAAACATTTGATCCATATATACAAGGGTTGGTCAAAATATCGCAAATACACAATTTTCAACAAAACTTTGATCAACTTGGTAATTTCACAAGACGAAGAACATAGAGTACGCCCGAAACAAAAAATACCCATATTTACGCGAGTTGGTCAAAATATCGCAAATTCACAATTTTCAATATATCTCAACAAACTTTGCACAATTTACTAATTTGGCAAGACGAAGAACATAGAATACGTACGAAACCAAAATTTTGAAATATATATACGAGGGTTGGTCAAAATATCTCAAATCCACAATTTTTAATATATCTCAATAGAACTTTGCACAATTTACTGATTTGATAAAAGGAAGAACATAGAGTACGTCCGAAACCAAAATTTTGACCCATATATACGAGAGCTTATCAATATATCTCAACAACCACATTGGCTTGAGAAAATACGCTATTTTCCACCGTACAAACGAAACGAAAGTGTAAAATGTGTCCCGGTTCTGACGGCGTACGATAACCAGCTTAATATTACTTTAAATCTTGTTAGTTTGTCTATTTACTTACAGTGATCAAAGAATCCTTGGGAAAAACACAATCAACTTTAACACTTTATCTTTTGGGTCCTTCTCTATTTTTAATTTTAATTTATTCATTATGAAAAAAGGTTTGTAAAAATCGATTTATTCTTTGCAAAATAGTTTTAGAAAATAGGTAAATTAGTGATATCGATAATCGGTGTCGATCCCACATCGATCGACGTGGTCTCAAACGAGGCCCCCCTCTCGTCCGCATTTAGGATGTGGAACGATATGGGTTCCATAACCGACCAACCTGAATATGCTACTGTGGTATCAAACATTTGTTGAAATATGATTAAAATTAAACGTACTTTTTAACCAATAACTGTTAATCAACGAATTAAAACAAAAATTAACATTCAAAACGCGTCTGTGTCCTACTGGAGTGAATTTCTAATTTCAACATTTTAGTCTAGGAATCCAACCCAGAAATCTCAGAAATCACGGGAAAAATTCCACGAAATTAGATTATTTTTAACAATTACAATATTTTGCGCTGCCACCGTTTCATTTTCTAATTTAAACACTTTAGCCTCGAGATCAAACTCATGGCTCCTTGAAAGCCTCGGATATAAAATTTCACAAAAATTGGATAATTTCTAGAGATTATAACATTTTGCACTACAACCATTTTGGATTTCACATTTTATTATTTGTCTCAAATTTGTAATCATCGTCCCATGAAAGCTCCAAATATAAATTTTCTCGAAAATCAAATGTTTTTTAACAATCAAAATATTTCACGCTCTCTCCATCTTCGATTTGAAAATTCAATATGTTTGGGCTGGAATTCGTAATCAGCGTCTTTCGGAACACCCACTTATGAAATTTTACAAAATCTGATAATTTTTAAGAATGTATTACTTCTCGGGTTGCCGCCCTCTTGGATTTCAACATTTTTGAAACAGGAATCGAACTCAGAGCGCCTTGAAAGACCTGGATTTAAAATTTCAGGAAAAATCAAAATATTTTTACAATTATCATATTTTGCGCTGCCGCCATATTGGAGTTAAAAATTCAACATTTTTAGGATCGGATTCGTAATCAGCGTTCTTCGGAACACCCACATATGGAATTTAACAGAAATCTGATAATTTTGAACATTTTATCACATTCCAAACAGCCGCCATTTTCGGTTTCTCATTGACAACGGAATCGAACAAATATCCGATTTTTAACAATTGTGAAATCTCGCAAAATTCAACAATTTTAGTTTCGGAATTGAATTCAGCAGCGCTTCGAAGTCCCACATATTAAATTTAACGAAAAACTGATGATTTTTAACAATTGTGACATTTCACCCTACCCCATCTTGGATTTCAAAATTGTATATTTTTGGTCTTGGTAATGAACTCCCCCCCCCCCTCCTAATCAGACTATCTTTTACAATAATGATGTTTCGCGCTGCCGCGGTCTTGGATTACAAATTTTAACATTTTTAGGCTCGGAATTGTAGTCAGCGTCCCTTGGAGCTCCCAGAAATGTTGGCGTTAAAATACCTATGGAATCACGTTAATAGTTTTTTAGTACTTAATTAATTATCTGTTGTATCAAAGCTATAAAGTTGAAATTATACCATGATAAGAATAATAGTATCAAAGTTGGCAACACTGTGTATCATGTTCTTTACCAAGATAAACGGAGGGGAAGGGGAAATTCCAGGACTTTCGAGCGCTCGAAATATTTTCGAGCAAAAGTGTTCGAACAAATCTGTTCGAGCAGATTTTGTTCGATCATACTCTGCTCGCTCGAAAACGTATTTTTGTGTTTCGAGCGCTCGAAATCCGCTCGTTGCACACCTCTAGTTGTAGGATGTTAGGTTACCTACGTCTTTATCACTAACTCCTACTCTGTACAACAGAGAACGGGAAGCAGCGTCACCGGGCTTAACTCAAGGGAACATTCCAATATTCCAGTCTGACAGAGTAAATCTGAGTGAATGAAACTGCAGCGCCTATCAAGTATCGATACGGGCTTCTCGGCAGGGTATGTCTAAATCCAGATAAAAATTAGCGGTTCGGGGGAACAGAATGGTAAGCGTCAGCAGAAAATTTTAACGCTACAGCGAAAAGAAAATTAAATCATGTCCAAGTCTTATAAATTTGGTGACAAAGGTTTTTGTTTTTCAGATATACAGACAATCGTTGGATAAACATTTTGTTTCAATGATTATTTTTTCCAGTGTAGAAACACATCTGACCTTTGTTTCCGTCCTAATTTAAAATAATAATAATACAAAAAGCTTCTGGCACTTACCATTTCCCCCCGTCGTTGAATTAATCTGAATACCGTACAGCTATTTTATATCTGGATGTGCTATAATCCGGATTTAGCACATCCAGATATAAAATCGGATGGTCATCCGGATATTGTCGGTGTAACTCAACTGGATTATCCGACTTCTATAAAATTAATACCGGATGTTTTTTTGGTCATTCCTACTTTTCAGAGTATACAGAAACTATGCAAAGAGTGCTACAAACTTTCCCAGGAAGGTCAGAAAACTAATTATCGAATATATTAAGAATATTACATGCGAAGTATCTTGTAATCGTTACACGAATTGTTTTATTAGTTCAAAAAGAGGCGATATTGTGTCGTCACTCTCTTACAGAGGCAAGGGAATAAACAGCTACAGTCTTCCACACATGCACGAACTGTGATTGGAAAGGTACTGCTACATGCTGATCTCATCCTACGGAAAAAAAACGGTTTTCCTTGTATCTTCCAATCATACAAGCTGAATTTATGGTGGATTAAAATGAAAGATTTAGTTGGTACTCGACTGTCACGCAACATCTTTTATGCAACTATATCGTCTTCATATATTACCTTTGCTTTTGCTGTACCAACGAATCTTAGTATGGAATCTCAGTACATTCGGAAATGTGAGATACTAATCTGTTTGTTTCAGACTATACATATTCGATATAAGGATTTCCTAATAGTCAGTTAATAGAAATGTTCTGTAAGTACTATGTAGTGAATGACTGACCTTTGGGACACCTTATATAGTCTCCGAAAATTCAGATTAATTAATCGTGAACCGAATATAGCATTTAAATGGTTCTTGCAGTGCATGGAGAAGTTTTATTTTGACAAAACTTTCATTTTGGACTAAAGGTTCACATTTCAGATTCGCGAGTTGCAAAATTCACAAAGTACTTATGCTTTAAAATAATCGGTAAGAAGAACTGTGCTAAATGATTAATGAAGCAATCTATAACTCTTAATAATTATACTCAATATATTTTCTTCGTTCCCTTTCGACGCACCAACCGTTATATGTTTGATGTACTTACCTTAGTTTTTATATTCTTCGCTCAATCAGCATATTTCAAAGTATTTAAGGTATCCTCATATAAAGACGGTGTCGGCGATACGTTGACAATCATAACTGTTTTACAGTTGCCTCCCAAAGAATCCTTTACTAATCGGGTGAGTTTAGAGTTACAATAAGGTACGTGTTTTTCCATCAGCTAGACTATTGATGCAATTTCCTGTACAAAATATCATGTAAATTAAAATTAACGAATGTAACGGCAGTAGAAAGCGTATAGAAAAATAATAAGCACTCCCCTTCAACGGTTTCAGAATTCAACTGGTTTCATCGTCAGGAAGAATAAACGACAAATATTATATTTGAAATACAGAATAAGAAAAGGAAACATACAAAACAAATAAACAAAACATACTCTTTAATTTTCCACTACTAAAAAAAGCTATCCACGGCTTAACAGAGTGTCTACTGAATTCAAATGCATGGCTTTTGCATGCAACACGAAGATGAAGAATTGTTGGGACCAGCTAGGGAACCCGGGATTCCACACCCGAAATCAAAAGACAGGAGACCCCTGGGTTACTACTATCTTCCTACATCCTGTTATAGCATTAGAAGTTCACAAAATAAAACATGCTTAAACTATATAAGAATAATTTTCTGTACATTTAGGAAAATGTACCATTAAAAACAGCTAAATATTACAAGGTTTATCTGACTAAATTCATGACCTGAATATCAATTTCTTGATTTTCATACCTGTAGACACTCTGGTTAAGACCTTTTATCAACCTGTAAAATGTTGCGTCTGCAGTGTATTATACAGGGTGGACAAAAGCTCAATGTCAAAACTCTAGGAACGAAAAGTTCTCATCAAAATAAGGAAAAGATGTGTCTTTGTAATTTGTCGAATTCCGCTTAGTTTCGGAGCTACAGGATGCTGAAAGCGTGGGAAAATTAAATTTACACCTTGATATTTCCAATACCATTAACAGCAGAACTGTGGGGGCAAGGTATCTTCAAAGACTTCCAACCTGCTCTATCAAAAATGCATATTTCGACATTGTGCGATGGCTGCGCAAGAGATTCCCAGAAATTCTCTGAAGTAAAGTTAGGCCGAAATGTGCATGAACATTACGACTTTCCAGCAGGTAACAATAATTCGTTTACGCCAAGTCGATATCTCAAACAGATTCCATTTGCCAAATTTTTTTTTTTTAAAACTCGTGGTTGCATAGTCAAAGCTATTCTCGGAACTGTCATACAATCAACGAGCTATAGATTTATTTGTTATCAATGGGGGAGAGAATGTCACTGCTACCCTGGATGGCGATGATTAACCGTGTAAACAGTACAGTATTGGGTAAGAGACGACCGCAGTGATCAAGTGGTCACAGTTGACAGGTCATGAGTCAGAGTTCAGCGTTTGAGTCGCGGCTGGGAATCAACTTTATGTAATTTGAAGGCACAAAACAAAAGCTTAATAATGGAAGCGAGATGGGATAAGGTTCTTGGTTACTAAATACAATGTGTGTAGGGTTTTTTCTTTTCTTCAGGAATCTTGACAAGGAAATAACACAGACTTATTAATAATTATGAGGAGGGAAAGAAATGAGACAAGTTTGAATTCAGTTAACATAACATGAACAATATTCCAAGAATCCAAACACCTCTACCTGTGACCATCCTTCTATTTGTACGTTTGGATTATGGAATCTGAAAATATTGAGATCTGCCTATTCATCAAGCCGAAAAAGAAAAAAAAGAAGAACCGAAGCTGGTGAAGTGTGGTTGCGTTTCAAGTTGAAATTTGGAGTTCAAGTTCAAGTACTGAAATTTATAGCAAGAAATACTGAAGGAAGATTTGTATAATTCCAAAATAACAAGTTCTAAATAATTTGAATTTTGTGAAAGAAACTACCATGCGTGGCTGCATAAAAACAGAGATGTAAAGTTTTTTATTCTTTTTATACAGAGTATTACTTAAAACAATTCTTGGAAGATTAGGGAGAAGAAATGAAGTTGAACAGGCACCAATGTTCAAACCAAAACATTAATTATATCATAATCCGGAAGAATAAAGGTTTTAGAGAGTAAGTGTCGGATTCAATTAATTAATTATTTTTGTGTGTCTTTCTAGAAATATGTTCGTCTGGACATGGATGTACATAGGCGCAACCGTTCCGAACGCATATCCATCTTTACTACATACTATGCATTTGCATATGCAATCAATCGAGCTAAGGCTTTGCCTTACCAGCCCCATTCTTCCCTTAGAAAATTCATACCCGGCAAAAGATATCTCCCAGACTTGTTCTGGACATAACTGCCTTCTCAGCAATGTAATTTAAGGGACTATCATGTGAATGCTTCGTGTATCTGCCCAGTTTCATATTCCAGCCAATTCCACAAACACGAAACTGCTAATGTTTACACTGTCAATCACCGTTATACGACCCCATAATGACAGCCTCTCCCAGGTTATAAAGAATAAAACTTAGGATCTATGTTTTTAAGCAATGACGCATGATAATTTCTTTCGAAATGTCCAAATTGCTTATCTTATTTGGAACAACGTATTTTGGAATCAAACAAATCTTTCCTGAAAATTGTAGTGTTGCCCACGAGCGGAGACGAGACAGACACTTTTTGGGAAAAGACATTTCCGAGACTAAACAGCCTGAATTTCGTCTCGTGGGCAACACTACAAAATTTATTACTTTATATCTCAATACTTGAACTTTCAACTTCGCAACCACACATCAACATTTTCGTTTAACTTTTTTTTTTTTTCGTGATGAATAGGCAGGTCTCAACATTTTCAGAATACCATAATCCAACCGTACAAATGCACTGTGATTGCCACTATATTTTATTCATAGCATCTCCCCAACTACATCACGATGCTGGGTGGGCATCGTTCCAAACCTACACGCCTTGATAAAAAAAAATCCTTGGCAGAGCCGGGAATCGAACCCGCGGCCGCTTGATCCGTAGTCAGCAACGCTAACTACTAGACCAGGGTGGTCCTGATTTATAGTATTCGTATCCAAATTGTTAACTGAATGATTCGATTATTAAATCAGCCAGATCGTCCTATATACTAACTTTAGTACAGATTATACGAAAATAGTTTGAATTACCTACCTTCTTCCATTGACAGGTTTTTCTTTCTTCGTAATTTCAAGAAGCGTATTACCCTTCCTAACTATTTTGGAGGTTTTGAACTGATAGTTCTGGGGGCTGCCAATGCTTCCCGCCAAATGGAGCCGCAAAATAATAATAATCTCCTTCTAACTCTTACCCACACTTATCGATTAAGGGCGTTGCTCTCTTGATGTGAATCAGCTTGCCATTATTTTTACAAGCTTAGGGGGATAATGTAGAACGATACTTAAGACAAAACGAAGGTTTAGCTGTAGCCAGGGCAAGGGAACCGATGCAAACAAATATTAGTATGATGTTAGTTTGTACTGTCGAGCAGACCACTGGTTCGTCATCCTAAATATGAAGAATGGACTTATGGTCAATTTAAAGCTTTTTTTTTCAAAATGCATTCAACAGATAATGGGAAGTAACATGCGGGGTCGTCAACAAAGCGGAAGCAAAATATATTTATCCCAAACGGGATTTCAGTCTCAGTGCTCATATTCAAGCAACAGGAAATAAAAGAGGTCATTACGGACAGATTATAACTTTCGCTCCTGAAACAAGATATAAGAAGAAAAAAAAAGATTCTGTTGACAAACTAATATAATACCTACTCAATGAGGAAAGGTAAACTTAATCGTTGAAAGAAAACAATTACAAGTTTGTTGCGGAAGAATTCTGCTACCTTGCAAGCTTCCCTATTTAACGACACGGTCAGCAATTTAAGTTAGCTCTCATCAATGTCCAATTCAGCACGTGCCCACTAGTTCATCGCCTACAGACATGAATACAAAAACATAATTTACGAATAAACTGGGATATTTGTTTTCACTATTATGCCTATAAATAGATAAACAATAATGCGGTGCTTTTTCTTTCCGAAGCTTGTTAATGGAGTATTGCAGAAGACACACTGACAACGTTCATATA
>JAGDQP010061837.1:0-11972 GCA_022664845.1 Lepisma saccharinum
TAATTTTTACAAAAAATATGGGCCAAGTGGCAACCCTGCCGGTACATGTATCCCCACCATCACACAATTTTCTTCTATGCTTTCAGGGCTCGGCAATACTCCAGTGGATTGTTTAAAATGGGACACCCAGTTTACTCCACTTACTCCAACTGACCCAAATGTACCAGCATAGTTTTATAAGTAGAAAATAATTTTAAATACAGTGGATTCCCGATTATTGGTGCATATTCAGTGTATTAAATTTAAAAATTACATCTTTTGTGATTTGTAAAAACAATCTTGGACGTGGCTGCAGGCAAAATTAGGAGCACGGGAATTCTTTGACCAAAATCTGCAACATGACTTCTAACTAATTCTCAGTGCGCGCTTCCCTCCTCCTCCCTCTTCATCTTCATCATGAATTGACATTTTGGCATCGAGAAAAAGTTTAAACTCCTTTTAAAAACAGACATACACAGTACAGTTTGAAGTGAAAACTATTTTGCCCTGTACTGTATGTTGTGTTGTTGTTTTGTTTTTTAATTTACGCCTTTCAGACATCTCAGGCTTAGGCCGGAATAGGGTAGGGGAGAGGATGTCGGAAGGTAATTGGCCAGGGCCTAGTTACTACGTACCATCCCGGTACTTGACTGAGGAAACCCCCTGGAAAAAACTTGTCAGGAATGGTGACCGTAGCAATCGTTCCTCGGACTTCCAGACTGCTAAGCCAAAGCTCCTTCAACTGAGCTACGGCCACTACGTTGTAAAGTATGGTACTAATAAATGTGTCAAATTTGTGTTATTCATGTTTTTCTTGTTCATAAGACAAAATCGCCCCGGTAGTATTTCTGCCCGGGAGAGAGAGAACAATTTTGAGCTTAATTTGAGGATCCGGGGCCCTCGGATTTGGCGGTCAGTAGTTGTCAGGTTGTTTTTCTCTGTGCAACTGGGTTTTGCTGAAAAAGTATTTGTGGGTTGAGGTACTTTTATTGTTATTATTTTAAATTTTCTAGAAATCGGAGATTGTCCCCGAAAATCGAGGATGCCTTTGTACTACCACCCTAATAGCTAATAAGGAATATGGCATACTCAGTATGACACTAAATTAACCGTGCAGCATCAGTTATCCATCCTAAATTCACTCGTAACGCGCTGAGTCTCAACTACCATTTCTACAAGCTACAATAATCCTCATTAAGAACACATTTGGCTCAGGGATGCTTTCACTACTTAAGATTGCCCCGCATAGCTACTGATTTATCGTAATTGTCAGTATTTCTAATCTGGAAAGTTATTCGCTACTAACGTACCCACAGAACACAGCAAACGTCACAAAAGGAAAATTCCCCTAACAAAAAAAGAAAAAAAAAATCAAATCCGGGCTCCTAATGCATTAGTCACGTTAAGACACTATTTTTCCAAGATGAATGATTCATTTCTCTTCTTCCAGTTTCGAAGCTTGCGTCACGACAAAACTGCATCATCCAAACAATAAACCCTGGGTTCGTAAATATCCAAAACCTTCCTGTTCCATATCGTCACTGTAGTAATAACAGAAAATAGAAGCGGGTGGGGAGTGAGAAAAAACATGTTAACGAAGGTAAAGAAAGAACGAGTTCCGTTTCGTGATAATTACTGTTTCGAACCGTGAATAAATAAATTCCTGTTGTTTTTATTTTTCCTTCATCCCTCCCAAATTAGTACATATCCTTACTAATACTAGCAGTACAATAAAATCTCGTATGTGTAAAGAGAAGTTAACCACTACATGCGACTCAGTGAATGAATTGTGTTGGACGTGACAACGATCTCGTAACCACGCAGCTGCCCTTAACTACAAAGACACATGAAATGATACGTAAAATTTGCGTCACTTTCCTACGCATCTGTCTCGACTACATCATTTCCTCACAGGAAAATAACTACAGTGAGTACAGTCTTGTGGTGTCGGTATTCGTGGATGATGAAGGAATCAAATATTGACAGCCGAAAGAGACTGTTATTTACTGCTTTTAGTATCATATGAAAACAGTGCTCTCGATCTTTTTTATTGAAAACAATCATGGCACTACAGGCAGTTCTCGCTACGCCAGCAGTCACGTAAATACAGAAAAATATGAACTTATAAAATAATGAACCCCACTAAAATTAATCAGTAGAGTATTAGCGACTTAATGGATTTGCTTATCGGAAGTATTCACAGTAGCTTCCCGCAGGGCAGTGACTTTCCTTATTGTCCACGCTTGGGTAACGACTCCACCAGTTCCAAACCGGTATATGTTGAATATCCAATCAAACTGCGAGGTACAACTTGGCCTACTTGAAACTAGCACAGTCTTAACTTTACCCCTGACTCGGATTATTTCTTTATTAACGAATACAAACAAGTATATGTTAGAACGAGTTCATTTACCCATCTCTTTGTGAGAGAACACACATCTACGTGTCGTATACTAATAAAATAAAAACTAAGTTAGTATTTAACATTATTCATTCTGTACTTAATTATTTTTTTCTTTATTTTCTTAAGGCCTTTAAGCAACTTTGGTTGAAGCCGGATCATGATAGAATGATTGGTGGAATGAAGACAGTGGGAGAAAAGAGAACCCCGAGAAAACCCACGTACACAGTGTTTGTCCACCACAAAGTCCACATGGCACGAGCAGGGTTTGAACCGACGAACCCAAGCGCCTGAGGCGAGCCCACCATCATTATGAACACAAGAACTACAGTAAAATTCCATTAATCACTTACGACTGCATTCTGACAAATTCATTCTTCTCGCAACCAGTTTCAAGGTAACATTTTGTGGAGAAGAGGGGAGACAAACGATTTGCTCCGCTAAGAAAATAATATACGTATACATTTATTGCCTAGACTCTATTCAAGATCAGTGTGTACATTAGATGCCAACATTTTGATAAAATTTCCTCATCTTTTGCTTCTTGTTTCAAATTCATTTTGCTAACTTAAGGTTTGTTTAGTAAAGATAAATCCACAAAGTTATCTTGACTATGCTTACCCTAAACCGGATTTGCTCCACCGTCTTTTCTTCATAGAAACAGCCGGTCCATTCTCATGATCTTCAAGTCTCTCCAAATGTATTGTAAAAATTATACTTGGTATGTAGTATTCTAACACTTGTTGTTTTCTGGCACGTGAACTGGTGCACTTCACTTAATCATCGTACACACATACACAAACACAGGATATATGCCTTGAAAACAATATTTCCTATGAATAAACACAACCGACTCTCATTTTGATGTACTCAACAGAACGAACGAATCTTATAAAACTCCCCAAAAGGCTCCAGGATACACTCGTACACTTCTTCTCCCTCCCCCAGAATCAGTCGTAATTCTAAATCCTTTTGAATATCACCACACTGATTTCCTCCTGTCAATCTTTACACTTACGGGTGGACATCCTCTTAATGATTCACTAAGCAACCTCTACACGCTTTACACGCACAATGATCCTACATAAATCACACATTCCGTCGATTTTCAACCTCAATAAACAATCGGTTCTGTCACCTATATGCTGGCTCAGGTTTCCACTAGCGGAAGCCATATTGAGATAGCGAGAGTCCTCCTTAGTCTTGCAGTGCTTTTTGTGTAATCGAGTTGCAGAGCGATTTTGCTGCCGCCCTGGTGGATGACACTTCAACTTCTTACCCAAACAGATCTAAAACAAGGATCAGCAACAGTTATCCGTCCGTAGTAGTTCGCTAGTCATTCAAGTTGCCAAGGAAAACAAGAGAACCTGATTCGGAAAGGAAATCAACAGATCATCATCTGCTATCAACTCACCAGGTGGGGTGGGGGATATTTTAATTGATCAGCTACTTTATTGTTTTATACTGTGCTCCCGAAAAAAAAGAACATTAACAATAGCATGTGACTAAGTGGAACCCCACGGGGATCGAACTCAAGACAATGTAATACAGTGTAGAACTACACCCATCACATAAATCTGCAGTTAACTGCTGATTGGATCACAAGTCACCCTCAGGAGGAGAAACTATTAAGAAAACACAAAATGAGACTATATTTGTATAAACAAAAAGTCTAACTAAACGGAAATCTTCAGACAACAAATATCTAATGAAAGTAAGCCCGATTAAAATAGAGAGGATGCTAAATATTAGGAAGAAACCTTGTTTAACGTTCTACTTGAAAGAGTCAATGCGACCGACAGCTGCAACTTCATTAATATAATTAATTATACTTATTTTAACAGGCGGCTATGGCCAACTCGGGGTTTACGTACCTCGGTAAGTACTTCTCGGAACAAAGTGGATAAGGAAATGGAAAAATCTTGAGAAGAAAAGATTGACTCCTCCGCACCTGTGCCCAAGTACAATTCTGTCAATTTTAGCAACAGACCGTCATGCCAGGAGAGACTTAATGAGGAAGGTAGCGGCCGAGTCTTATTGAAGGTACCACTCCAACATTCCCTGATAGAACGGAGGAAAAATCTTTGACACGAACATACTGAAAGGAGTGAGTGGGACTCGAACTCGCGCCGCCGCGTCACACAGTACGGCCGATTCCAAAAGAGCTGGCCAAAAGTACAAATGAAAGTGACTAGTTAGGGATTCTTTTTTCATGTTGGGTTGGTTACAGTACATCTGCAATGGTCAGAAATTACTTACGAAAGTGTTTATTTCCTTTTGCCTGTCCCAGAATAGGAGTCGCAAAAGCTACCTTTGTTCGATTGGCATCAATTTTGTTAGAGGCAGTAAACAACGCACATGCTGAAAGTTGTATAAAAACTTTAGATCGGAGCAGATCATAATCAAATAAAATGGAATCAACATCTGCAAGTACATAGAAAATAAATATATATATAAATCACAGCCATATTCAATGCACTAGTGGTTGAGGCCTCTCCCCGAAGGGAGGAGTTGGTCTACTGCTCCCTCGCTGACCAGACGGGTTGGAAGAGGAGAGCCGAAGCTCTCACTGTAATCGCCACTGTCTTTTATTCACAGCAGGTCCCCAATTGTCCTCACGATGCTGGGTCAACACCGAAATTTTTTGAGCCCCCACCGGGAATCGAACCCAGGTCCGCTCGCACTGAAGTCGGAGCGCGCTACCGACTAGGCTACGCAGGATATATATAAAAGGTTACGAAATAATAATTTATCAAATTTAAATTATTAGTGAAACAATAATTGTTATTGATTTTTATTAATTGAAATCTTTAAAATACGATATGTTATTATGAAGAAGCTACGTTGCTCTGTATTGCTCAGCTGTCATACTTATTCTAAGTTATAGTCAAATGTATTTTCTTCAATATAAAAACAATAGCTACTCAAGTTCCCTCCCCCCTTGTTTTATTCAATTTTATGACAATATCCCCATGGTCACTGATTGACTCACTCACTGATCATAATTCTCAGGCCAAACTACAGGAGCTAGAAACACCAAAATTTCTATCACTACGTGAGGGTCACATATCACTTGTAGATAAAAGGAAAAAAATTGAAAAAGTCGCCATCTTGGATCCAAAATGGCCGCTCAAAAACCCATTGTATAGAATATACAGACTAAACCGCTGGAGCTACTGAAGCGAAATTTGGTATGACTGTGCATCATCAACAATAGGTTAAAAAAATATTCCAAATGTATCCAAAGACGCCATATTGTATCCAATATGACAGACCCATAAAACCAATTTTCAACACCGTTTGAGCTAGACATACAAAATTTGGCATAAATATGTATCATCACGAGTAGTTTAGGTAAATATTATACCACATTTTGAAAAAGTCGCCATCTTTAATGCAAAATGGCCGCCCAAAGACCCATTTTTCAAATCACTTAAGCTAGAGAAACGAAATTTGGTATGAAGGTGTATGCCCAAGAATGTTACAATAAATGTGGCAAACCTTCCCTATGGAGGCGCAACCCCCATGGGGTCCTGGGGGTACCAGTGAAACAAAGCGAGTGAAAGATATTAGAATAAACGACTAAATGAAAAGGATAGAAGCATCGTGGAATGTTGTTTTTTCACGAATCTAACCTCGAAAGAAGATAAATTGGAAGACATGGGATAAGTGTGTATGTTTGTGTAGGCTATATATATACGGAGAGAGAAAGAGAGAGAGAGGCGTGTCAACTGAAGTTGTTAATTTGCTATTGGCTCTAACTAACTGTGAGAGTTAGTCAAGAAGATGAACAAAACTATGTTTCAAGTTCAGATGTTCGACATCAGAAGACACTGACGCATCTATAAATTTATCGCCTGACGATGAAACAAATTTTTAATATAATAAATTGATTTATGGTTATAATTAATAAAAACTAATTTTGCAAAAATTAATTTTATTATAATTCCATTATTATATAATAATGCATTTGCAAACATATTTATTAACTGTTACTCAATTTACATCCAATCAGAAATCATTTATAACAAAAAACAACGTAATATTCCATAAAAAAAAATGATTTAAGTATACGCTAACATGTTATAATGTTGTTAAGGGGGTTAAAATTTTGCAGCTCTGACTTCATTCAGATTCGTAATCGGCAACACCCCACCCTCCAAATAAAAAAACGAGTACAGATTTTTAGATTATTTACTTGAGTTTTTTTTACTTCGGCCGCGCTATGCGTCAGAGCTTATGACTAAGGGACCTAAGACCAAAAGCCCCAGACAGTAAAATAAAATACAACCATCAACAATATCGCAGCAGAAACATACTTTTTCCATTACATTTTCTAACCCGTAAGAGGTTTTCTATTCTGAAATATAATTATTTTGATTCGTGTATTTCCCATACCCGTTAAAATCTTTTGTGCATAAAGTAGGGTCCCCCCCCCCCCCCCCCGAGGGGAGGTAGTTAAAAAAAAAACTTCCTCTATTTGCCTCCTAGGGTAATTCCAATCTAGCGGATAATGCACACTACTTATCTTGTGTAAATGTGTGGATGCCAGATTGACTTTTAAGAACGAACTCAAATTAACTTGCCAAACATTAATTTTTGGAGAAACAAGAATCTCATCTGAACTTACTTCATCCTGAAGGGACTGAACGAGCACGTCTCGGGAATCGTAATTAAAAGAACAATCAACTACAGTAAAGAGACAAAAGTATCCGCGCCGAATCTACATAAAGTCACGAATATATATAAAGAAACTTTATAATCCCTTACGAGAGGTAGGTAGGCTTATACACTTTGAAATAATAATGTAGAGGCAGGAACAACAACAAACTCTGTGAGGTAATTACGTCACTGAAAGGCGCAACGAAATGTGTGTTCAGGTGACTGTGTACACTGTGACAGAGTCAATGAGAATGTTGCGTTTCCTTCTATAATAGTAGCAGTTATAACTAAGGGTTTCACGAATACACTCCAGGGTCAGTTCTAAAAACCGCCGCTTAAAACTTCGTCACCGCTAAGTTGAGGCCAAGTCTGATTTTGGCCAATGCGAGTACGCAAAACGAGAATTGCTCTCAACTTAGCGCTGACTAGAAGCTTAGCGGTCGATTGTAGAACTGATCCTAAGAACTAAATAAATTCGTGATACAAAACCAACAGTGCAATACTGAGATGGACAGGGTGCAAATAATGAAATTTTCAGTTTTAAATAAAAAATCAAGGACAGTTTTAGTTTACATTTCATAAGGGGAAGTATTGAAAATATATCTGTACCTGAGAACCAGAACTGCATAGTTCCAATTTTGGCCGAAACGTGATTAATACAGTTTTATAAACTGATTAATACAGTTTTATATTCAGAAGACCTCAAATAATGCTTACATGAATCTATTACGTAATTTCTCCATTTAGTTTCTACGTGAACCAAAGTAGATGTTCTGTGTGTTCCGTAAAACATAACGTTACAATGCACATATAATCTAGAATTTTGTATTTATATTTGCCACACGGAAATAATAAAATGTTTATTTAACTTCCAAGTCAATTTCAACTCGAAAAAAAAAAAAAAATTTGTTCCCACATCAAAAACTGGTGTAGATTACGCTTGACCCAAGATCCTTGAGGGATAAGCTATACTGCAGAATGCCTTACCATCATAGCAACGAACAAATACACAATCAAGCTATATTGAAGATTTTAAACAAATTTATGTTATCAGGCCAAACCCTGAAAGTCATGAAATCCAATTGAAAAGCATGATTACAAAAATCACTCAGTCCATTTCTGCGTTAGCAGCCGTTTCTAATTCGTAACTGATGGTGATTCTAAAATTTGTTTTGTGCCGTATTATGGATCTATCGAAGAAGTATCCAGTTTTCCTACAATATTTTTGCTATTTCTGAAAATGCTTGAAACTGGGATGAAGGAGTTTTGGAATCACTCTCTTCAATAAATAAAACTTGTTTTGCTGGTATTATCGTATTATTGTTATTCTGCGAATTTCTACACTTACTAGATAGAGATCAGGGAGACAGCAAAAAGCCTTGTTACTTTATTTCCTTGTTGTTGTTTTTTTCTTCTTGTTTCTTCAGCATCATCATAGCCTTACGTCACCAGTATGTCCGTCTGTCGACAACTTTTCAACTCAGGAACTACTAGGGCTACGAAGGTGGTTGACATAACATCGGAAAAGACTGGGTTCAAAGCTCCACTGATCTATATAGGTCCTTCCGTTATGTACTTTTAACTGAGGAACTTCACTTGTATTGAGGATAGCAAAAGGGGTTCCACATCTCATAGTAGAATATGACGTCTATGGCAGAGCTACCTAGCGGATGAACACGTACTCTGAACAAAAATCCATTAGTTTTAGCGCAGCCAGAATTGAGGAAGCGTGCTAACTCTATCTATTATGAAGTCTATGCTACGACACTGCACGATGGAAATACTGTATTGGAGGGTGTTCATTTAAACGTGCATATACTTAGCAGGTGGGAATCTTCCTAAATCCACTTCGTTTTCAAGATAAAGGTGATTCAACTTCGAGTCCAAAATAGACTTCTTACTCATAAACCATGCATTCAGGTAAAAGTACAACTACAGGAGTCAATTTGTACCAGTAAGTTAAATATTAGGGGCTCAAACATCATGCTATTGGAATAATGGTGTTGACAATCAGAAATACGAAGTTCTATTCTAACAGCACTATTTCGGTTTGTTTAATATTTGGTATACCCTAGCGATGATAACCATCACAAGTGAAGCACGAACACTCTGTTGTAAATTCAAAATAATATTTAGGTGGAAAGTTTATTCCAAGTTGGGAACACGATCAACCTGATATCACGTTTTAGCTCCAAACCCTATTGATGCAAACTGACTCTCATAAGCAAACTTTTGCTGGTTCTTAAAGCATCATATAACTAATAATATCACAACGCCAACTGGATTGCTGAAATATACTAGTACGATAAACAGGAGCTTAAAAACCGACCCCACAACTCCCGCAGTAAAGGTGCCCTAGATGTCATGACTCACTAATTATAAAGGGTGCACCAACTGAAAGTTGCGGGGGGCGCAGAGCCAGATAGTTACGCCACTGACGATAAAAATTTATAGTGCAGTGTACGCCAAATTTTAATTTTTATTGATGGTCTTTAGGCATCTAAGGCTCAGGCCGAGATAGGGGAGGGGAAAGGATGTGGGAAGCTGTCGGCCAGGGCCTATGTTGAAGGTACCATCCCGGAATTTGCATGGTCTGACTGAGGAAGAACCTCAGTCCGGATGGTCGCCGATGGATCGAACCCACGACCTCCCGAATTCTACGCCAACACTCTACCACTGAGATACGGCGGCTCGGTCTCGGCCAAATGTACACGGATTCACATTCAAGACCTTGCTAAATCAACATACTGTATTTTTTACACTATTTTTGATGTGAATCACTTGTATGTGAACGCAATCTTCACAATAGTTTGTCAGAATGAAGTGGGTCCGGTTGACTTTCAAGGTAGTCAAGAAGACCTTCCCCTGCCTCCGCCCCTATCCTTTGCTTTCTCCTGCCACGGTCAATCGAGAGTGTCTTGTATAATTTGAGTGTTGCGTAGGAAAATTCACCAAGATATTTTTTTCCGTAATCTTAACAGTTTATTAAACAACGTTTTAATCTCCACTTTTACATATGACTGGAAGGAAAGGTCGTTCACCTGAATGTCAAAGTAACAAAATGTTAAAATATTTTATCTTGTCTGAAATGCACATTAACATAATGAAACTCGTAATGTTGTTTCCGACAGTCATATCAAGCACAATGTCTTTGTTTACATTTATAAAATATTACGCCCATACTGCCGTAACTATGTCCGTGCAGGGATGGAAATTAAAGGCTTTGATCCTAATGTATCAGCAGAGATTCTGCTAGACCCCTTACACTCCGCAGAATTCTCTTTAACCCCCCCTCATATTAATTGATCTTCCCTCCGCACGGGTGAGGACGGGGAGTACCTTTACTACTTTACTTACTCTATGACTTACAGAACTCGCAAGTTCATCGCCGCAGTAACATAAGTTATCCACAGGATTCTATCCTGAGCAAGATCAAGCCAGTTTTCACCACAAATACCTACTTCTCCAAGATACCTTCTATTATCATCCTCCGAACGTCGTCTCGGTCATCCCAACAGCCTCTTTCCCTCCGGCTTGCCAACCACCATGTAATATAATATTCGTTTATCCCCATCCGAGCTACATAGTCTGCCCACCTTAGTCGTCGCCATTTCATTATTCTTACAACATCGGGGAATGGAGGAGACTGCATAATAAAAAAAACTTAACGGACTTTACGATTCAGCATTGACCTATAAACCAACTAATTACCTTTATACCATGGAGATTAACTATATATATATACCACAGTCACATTCAGACAAGCGATGCCACCATTGCTAGTTCCTGATTTACTATAAAGATGATAAAAGCAGGACGACTAGAACACATACGAGAAACAAACGAATATAAAATCCTTAGGAAGAGACGAAGTGTAAAATTGCGTTTCCACACGCAATAAGCATTATACAATGGTTGGACAAATCAAATATTTAGGCATTTGTGTTAGTCAAGACAGTGTAATTGTTAAGTTCTGATATATACAAAGTGGTATATATATGAACATTTCTTTCAACATACCTAGAGTACGCTAACACCAACTCCTTCCCTTCTGAGAGTCAAAAGTTGTCAAAATCAAACTTAACAAGCTTTCTGATTCAATCTTTAAAAGGACACGCCATTAAAAGTGTTTTCAATGTCTTTCTTCCTTGTCTTGAGTCTAATGGCCTTGCAGATGTGATTCTCCACCGGTTGTTGATTTGGAGAGATTAACACGTCATATAGTTCTGACTTTGAACTTGCTTCGTGACGTATTACGCAAATGAAAGAAGAATTTGAATGAACAGCACAGCATAAAATGTAAAACGAAAATTTGAAGTAGGCACTAACACCCGAAATATGCATTTACAGGTAATTACTATAAATATAAATTCATTTATATTCATTCCCTACTGACTCGAAAAAGGCACTCAAGAAAGAGTCTATGGTTGGCAACGAATGAAAGGGGAAGGGGGGGGGGATAAGAATTTCGGGAGAAACGCTCTCCTATACAAATAACACACCGTAAAAAAAAAGTTGCTTTTTTCCGTGAAGTATTTTTTTCTATTTCATTTCTTAAAACGTCATTTTTTTCACACAGCAAGTGATTTCATGCTCTACGCTGCAGACAATCAATGTAATCAGCAGGATCGGAGTTAAGCTTTCATACATTCATCCGAATTTACTTTGCTTTGTTTCCCTGCAGACTTACGAGGCAAAGAATGGGATTATTTATACATACATTCATTACTACATTGCTATACTTCCTATATCTTCACCCTGACAAACAAAGAATTAACTAAAGACATATGGACTGAAGTCATTTGGTATAGCTTGTATTAAAAATACTATAAGCCTCCAGGAAACTGAAGAAATATTTTGAATTATAGGAAGAATTTAAGTTGCTAGAGATAATACAACTTCGAAGACATCTTTACTATAAAATTAAAAA
>JAGDQP010061840.1:0-11972 GCA_022664845.1 Lepisma saccharinum
TTTTTGTGCAATGTTTAGCTCTTGGGCAATCGAAACAGTGCTTACATGACGGTCGGACGCGACAATGTCCATGATTTTATCGACATGTTCGACACTTGGCCTTCCAGTGCGTGGTACATCTTTGACGTCAAAATTACCGCACGGAATCGACGAAACCAAAATTGCGCGTGATTGGCTGTTACAGTATCAGGACTATCCACATTTGCAGCCGCCTGGCTTGCGTTTTCGCCTTTATCGAAGAAAAACTGTAAAATATAGCGTATTTTCTCTTTGGTAGTGTCCATTTTGACGCGCGCTCACAAAACACTGAGTCAACTCATCACAACTATCTGAACAGTGTTTGTAGTACGCAATCTCATCGTTTGAACGCCATCTCGTTGAACCCGATCGGACTTATACAACGCGAGCTACAGATCACTGAAGCCATCTATTGGCAAAATAGTGGATTACTTTTTACTACACCAGATATTTCAAACTCTTAGGTACATAAGGTTGATACCATAAGAGACTTAGGCGTAATATTTTCTAAAACAACTTAAAATTTGACAAACATATACATCATAACATACAGAGTACAAGAAAACTCATGGACACCCATACAAAATGTTAGTTAGACCTAAGTTAGAATTCACCTCTGTAATTTGGTACAGTATCACAAAAATTTATTACCAAATTCGAGTCAGTTCAAAAATATTTCGTTTGGGTACTCTGTTTAAAATTAGGGTTACTTTATTATGTATACAGCTATAACTACTGGTTAACTGCAATCTTGATACTCTTTGTACAAAAAGAAATAATAATGACGCAGTGTCCATCGCAAAGGTTCTCGCCAACAAGTACAGTACTTTATATTTGTAAAAAAATATATTACAGAACATTGAATTCAAGCTGTCTTCTCACAATACCAGAAGTAATTTTCATATAATAGTAATTAATAAAATACATTGCTTTAAAAAGACTAACGACTGATGAATTTTAAGAGTTCACAATATGATGTTAATGCATTAACAAATAATAAGTGGCGAAAAATATTAAACATTTTTAATTTTTTATTCTGTATGTATTTTCAAGAGTTATGATGCTATGAAGACTCATATGATTGCCTACTCTGCTTTTAATCATATTCTGTTTATCTTCTTGTTTTTAACATATTTAATAGCAAACTCAAACTCTACGGTGTGTTGTCCATATACAGTAACTATGATGTTGAGTTTAATGTATTCCCCTTTCCATTTTAATAATATTCTACTCAAGTACTCATAGTTGTTTGCTCGTGTAACTTATATGCTTCTACTTATATACCATCACTAGTAAGTTACGAAAATATTACAAAATGTCTCCAAAGACGCCATCTTGGGTCCAAAATGGCCGCCAAAATATTTTTTCATAGAATACACAGTCTAAATGGCTGGAGATAGAAAAACGAAATTTTGTATGGCGGTACATCATCACTAGTAAGTTACGAAAATATTACAAAATGTCTCCAAAGACGCCATCTTGGATCCAAAATGGCCGCCAAAATATTTTTTCATAGAATACACAGTCTAAATGGCTGGAGATAGAAAAACGAAATTTGGTATGGCGGTACATCATCACTAGTAAGTTACGAAAATATTACAAAATGTCTCCAAAGACGTCATCTTGGATCCAAATTGGCGGACCTCAAAAATTCATTTTCAACACCGTTTGAGCTAGAGATACGAAAAGGTGTATTATTAAGAGTAGTTTAGTAAAATATTACATTTTGAAAACGTCGCCATCTTGGATTCAAAATGGACGCCCAAAAAAACATTTTCCTCGCCGTTCGAGCTAGAAAAATGAAATTTGGTATGAAGGTGTACCATCACAAGTAGATCACGTCAACGTAAGAAAATGTTAAAGAAAGTCGCCATGTTTAATCCAAACTGGCCGCCCAAAAAACAATTTTTTGGTATGTAGGTGTACCATCACGAGTATGTTACAATAAATGGGGCAAACTTATCCTATGGGGTGCAGCCCCCGGGGGTATGGGAACAGATCTGCACCATGAGGGCTCAGTTCCCATTCTTTCATCCGATGTGTCGTTTCACTTCTTGTATATACTATGGCACTTTGAGATCGTAGTTCCATCCTACTACGAGTTATCCCATTCACTTTCAATCGAAAATAACGTTTCTTTCCCGGTGGCGGACTAATCTTCTTGTTCATTATGCCTTTGTATGATATCCTAGATACTTTTGATAGAAACTCCTTTTTCTTTACTTCTCTTCCTTTATGTGAGATTTGTTTCTCTGAGTTAAAACAATACGTTTTCCAGTACAGTAATCTCCCTTTAGCTATTTCTAACAAATTGCTGTACTTATCACTATTCAACACGTACATGCACTCCTATGTGACTATATCAAAGTACACAAACGATACAGAGGATCTAAATATGTTTCAATAACAATAATTTTCCTAGAGGCTACAGGAAGCTAATATTGAGCCTGATGAACTTATATTCTATTTTATTCTTTATAGATGGTATCTGAAGAGTGTGATTGGTGCATAGAGTTAACATCAATATCCCTTAACAATACTTTTATTTGTCTTCTTGATGATTGTTTGCTGTCTTCTTGCAATAATTTTGTTTTATTTATTTTGATAATTGTGCTTAGTATTGCCAAGAGCAATCAAAAGCATGATTTTCATGGAAAATAGGTGGAAACAGATTTTCTTTGTAGAATAACATGTGTCCGGCAGCAGAATACGAACTTGTATAGGACACCCAATATTGATGTAAAATCCATGGTCTGAAAGAAAGAGTAACTGTTAGACCACTGAGGCTGGGTTAATATTAGGCCTATTATTATACGGGTGGAAAACTAGAAAAGTACGATATCTGCATATATGTAAATATAATATATATAATAAACTCTAATATGAATGGAACATGGCGATTTACAAGTGTTGGATTATCCCAAAAGTAATGTCGCTTTTTGGCGAATAAAGAAAATGAACGAAGACATATCTGAAATACAATCTTAGTCATCATAATGTCTTTTGATTCTGCAACCCTCTGCCACCTGTTAAGTTTTTGAATGCCACACTCGAAAAAAGCTCTAGACTTGGAGGAAAAAATCGGCCACTATTCACGTCCTCTACGTTTCGTAGTATTTCCCATCAAGCGGTCCCATCCAAATTGCTGTAATTTTCCACAAATTTTCCTTGTTCTGTGCGTATGGGAGCTGTATTCGTGGATTAGCTCGCCCTTAGGAGTGACTAGTGCAAAGGGTTTGTCCAGCAATTCAGGCCGTAGCCGTTCCAACTGCAGAGAGTAGATCTATCTACGGCGTGATTGTTTGGCTTGGTAGCATCAATTCGAAATGGATGATACCGTGTATACGCAATCTCAATTCATGTGGATTGTTTTTATTTTTCCATCACAGCTCTTGTTTTCCCCCCACATCTCCTTTAGGCACCCACTGGCGTTTGCGTTTAATGTGGTTGTAAAGAATCAAGTTTTCATCTCCCGCTCGCTATTTTCTCGAAAAATGTCTTCCTCCTCTAAAGAGTCAGTAACGTATGTCAAATGACCACACGCTACTGCTTCTGCTGTGGTTGTCCTGGGGTACCCATTTTCCCAGTTTGGACCCATAATCAAAATTCCGTAGATGACGTTGAACGGTTGAATGGGTCGAAAGGAGATGTAACCAAATCAACCGGTTACGTGGTTTCTCCTCAACAACTGCTCGCAGAAGTTGTTTCCAGTTCGATGGGTCGCCGTGAGACCGAAATATTATGAACCATCTCCAATATTTGGGAGCATCAAGGACCCCGTAAACATATACGGCATTGATGTTTTGGTCGCTGAATGTCCTTAATGAGCGTAACATATCATATGTGCTCTTCAGATAGTACGATATTCAAACACGTATCACTGCCACACAACTTGCTGCAAATCGATCTCATTTCAATGAATTGGTCTATACAACTCCAGTCTTGTAACCTTGGTGTAGTTCGTAATTAGGCCTGTTGACTGGCACTGGCTAACAATGACATGCTATGCTAACAAGGACATTAATTACGGGATGATGCAATAAATCAAAAATAAAAAGCAACTTTCAGATGTATAAAAAAATATTCAATGCACACACATTATTAGGAAACAATTTGCGAACGTGAGTTACTGTTTGTTAAAAAGTTGCTTTATATATGCGCATTTCCTTATTATGAGACAGCCTTTTTGAAATGTTTTTGTTAACATCACTTAGGTGATTTTTTTTTATCTGATATGATTTCCACGATTTGTCGACTGATCCATTCAGCTCTTTCTCCTCCTTGCGACGTCCGTGATTGCATTCTGAAGCGTGTTTACTTAAAACAAATATCACTACAGTATAGGTTAATTTTGACATCGCAGATAGTCCACAATGAACAAAGTAAAAGGAATAACAGCCGCACGTGACTATTATGCGAAACGACTAAAATTCGCATAGTCTGAAGAGAACCTTAGCTCACACAGTACAGTAAAACCTCTTTAAAACGGACAGCCATGAGGAATCAAAAATTTTGCGCTATTGAGAGGTCCGTCTTACAAAGGTTTCAATATTTGTTACATAAATTAGTGAACAAGGCCCTATACTGGTGCATGAATATAACAAATAACCTTACTTACATTATCCTCCGTTATTCAATTCTGTACTTTATGTTCGTGACACAACTTAAAAATAACATTTTATAATTTTTTACTTTACATTTATCACTACTTATTACATTTTCCGTGCGTTCCTTTAGTTTCTGAATTTATTGCAACTCTTCAATGTCTTTTCAGAAAAGTAAAAATGTTCCAAAAGTGACATTGCTTCCGTGTAATTTTTCACTTCACATGTTTTCTCCTTTTCCATATCATATTCAATATCTTCCATTTGAGAGTTCTCTGTGGTACACACGTCAATACTTCCAGCTTCCGTCAATATCTGACCGTCGAGAAAACCATAACCAGTTGCAACTACATTGGCATTTCCAACAACAGTTAACAGGCTATCAATGTCCCTAGAAGTAGCATCAGGTGACATAGCTTCAATCAAAGCATCTTCTGAAGAAAAGCCTGCGTTGTGGAAACACTTCTGAAATACTACGGGATTGACTTGATCCCAGGCGGCTTGGATCAAGTGGGAAAGCAAACATTTTATCACAATACTTTCTTATAAATAACTTCCCATGCATTTTTACTTTTCCTGTTGTTGTATATAGAAAGTGTCTGTAATGCGTAGGTAAGTGTCTATAAATGACACAAGACGCTGCGCGTGCCGCAGAGAGTATTCGCTTTAGATGGGTTTCCCTATGCGTTTTATTCTTATTGCGACGGTTGCGGATTACAAAATATGTCCGTTACGCGAAGTGTCCGTTAATACATGTTTCTCTGTACTTACTAAACCATTTCAGTACATCAAACTTGAAAACACGACTTTTTTTAACTACACGACTCTAATAACTGTTTGGTTAGCGAAGAAAAAGTAAATAAATATAATTCAATCTACAGATATTCAGTATGTGCAGTATATTAACTTTGGTTCTTTAAAATCTACTCAGCATTATTATAACTTAAGGAAAATTGCAGTACTAAATTGTAATGTTATACGTAGTTGGCCTTGTAGCAGTTTTACAATAATTATGCATTCATATGGTTCATTAAATTGTATTAATCGACTGGAGCATAGACTAATTGATTACAAACGACTTTGCACGAAACTAAACAGCTGTACTCACAATAAGAAAATGAAGACATCCATAAAATAAAGATTGCATCACACAAAAAGAATTCAAATGACATGTGAATTAGATATGAAATTAATGGACAGGAATTGAAAAAACAAAACAAAGTTTATATAATAAATGATTTGGGAGTAAAGTTTGTTCACATTTTTTATTTATTCGGAAACCACGTATACAAAGTTGCTAATGATATCCTATTGAGTCCACGATTACAATTTAGATGTTTTGAGAATTTTTTCAAATCCGTGTCCATTCAAAGTCGTCATAAGGCATAAATTGGAGCACTTTTCTGCAATATAAAACACAATTGCCTTCTGTTAATGTTAATATATATATATATATATATATATATATATATCAAAATTTGATATATATATAAATAATACTTCATAATTTGAACATCATACATTCCAAGAGAAGCTGACATTTTTACTTCTCAACGAAAATGATTTTAAAAGCTCCTTAAGCTGTTGGTATATAGTTTAACGGATTAAGGATTCTAATGTACTTAACGCATATTGTTTCTCTGACTCTACCCGCCAGTGTCGTGAGGTTAGTACGTTTGCTTTCTGAGCGCTTGGTCACGGAATCAAGTTCCTTAGGAGTTAGTTCAACAGCGTGGCTCGAAGTCAACTGCACCAAAACTTATAGGTTCTTTCCTTCGAAGTTCATCAGCACATTTATGACGTCAATAACAATTCATTCATTTTATTTTACCCAGTATTTCTCTCCAATCTGGTCTCTGACCTGTGCCTCAAACTGCAAGAAACTGAATAAGGTTTACAATATTTATATTCATATCGTCCTATATAAGATATTGGCTTTCAGAACAAATCATACAATTTCAGTTTGCTTTCAGTTTGTACAAACCGTTTAAAGTAATGTGTTTTTAAGAACAAGACTGAACAACCTTAGGTTTTTGTATAAGATCTTACATTCAAGAGATTATCGGAACAATAGTTAGTTTACCTCCAACATGTGAGTATCTAAAGAGAATGTTAAATATAAAAATTTGTTGAATTCTAAGTCTCACTCAAGGGTCTTTTGTATAAAGCTATCTAATATTTACAACTCTTTTCTTGTTCCACTAGATTTTACCGTAATTTAAAAGAGGTGCCGAACATCAATCTGTTACATAAATTTATATAATGGTGTTTTGTCTGTATTTTATTTTTATTTATTCTTAATGACTACTCTTTTATTTGCTAAATACTTACAAGGGAAGTGGGGGAAGTGGTACTCGGGGATCTGCATGTGTTATATATCGTTGGAAAGGTCACACCGAATACACGTTACATTTGAAATATCTCGCTTGAATGGTGCCTGTAGGGGGCGTGGCGACCATTTGAAGATCCGAATAATACACACCCCGAAACACCAGAAAACGGGGCCAAAATAGGAAGCTGTGTTTCAATGTGTATGAGATTTGGTATATATAGATTTAAAAGATGGCTGAGTACGAATATGACATCACATTTGTAAAATTCAAAATGGCTTATCCAACATGGCGGACACAAGTTACAAAAAAAAGTTATGGATCTGAAATTGGGTATATAGAGATATTCGACGTCGCTAATGATGAATCGGATACCCAATGTAAAATTCAAAATGGCGGATCCATTGCTTCCCAATTACCAGAACCTTGTCGTTCGATGCTCGCAATCCGGCAAGTTAAATAAGGAACTGGTGGGCGATTTCTTCCGTAATGTCCTCAAATCTAATGTAGAGAAGTTTCCAGCAAAGAAGGCCGTTGTGATTGCCGATGCCTGGAGTGCACAAAAGTCAAAGACACTCTACCAAGATGACAGTGTTGCGCTTACATTACAAATCCTTCCACCACGTTCCACTGCTTTCATGCAACCACTGGATGTGTTTTGCTTCCACCAGTGGAAAGATATTATAAAACGGTTCACTGAACATGCCTTCCTTACAGGAAACGAAGCACTGCTGCACAGGCGTGACAATGTCTTGAAAATTCATAACATCATTTTGAACCAATTTCAATCGACACTGTATCGCTCCTTGTTTAGCTACGCTTGGTACAAAGCGGGTTTTGGTGTACTATATGTTCCATTTCAAGGTGTAAAGGACATACATTTTTCTATCGATGAGCCCATTTGCTAGAACTGCAAGCAGAACGAATCCTGCATTGCACGTTCTTATGTATTTTGTCGTAAAAGCTTGTGTTAAACCTGTTTCTTTGACCTCTATCATTATCATTGGTCATTATACACTCTTTCCCTCATCCTTTTACACGCATGTAACGAACAGCAGTGCATACCTAGGGGGGGTTCAAAGTGTAAATGGCATCATGTGATACCAGAAAGACAGTTGTGGAAGAATAACGCATTTTATAATCCAAAACGCGCACTTTTCACTGCCATTGCAATGGGCTTCGAAACACCACCATACGTGGACACACGTCATTTTCTAACTGACAACTCTGCTGTATAGCCCTACTACAAAAAGAAACCCCCTCTTTATTATCACGAATCAGCTGCCCCTACTTGCTCCGTTATGTAATATACGTATTTTTTTATTACATGTGTAACACATATGTCCGTTATGTACATCTTTTTTACAATTTTTGTCAACCATTTTGAATTTTACAATTTTGGTATCCGATTTATCATTAGGAACGTCGAATATCT
Organism: Lepisma saccharinum; assembly: GCA_022664845.1. NCBI lineage: Eukaryota > Metazoa > Arthropoda > Insecta > Zygentoma > Lepismatidae > Lepisma > Lepisma saccharinum. The sequence continues at coordinate 8,388 of JAGDQP010061840.1, forward strand.
ATATACCCAATTTCAGATCCATAGCTTGTTTTTTTTCTGTAATTTGTGTTCGCCATGTTGGATCCACCATTTTGAATTTTACAAATGTGATGTCATCATATTCGTACTAAGCCACCTTTTAAATCTATATATACCTAATCTCATACACATTGAAACACAGCTTCCTATTTTGTCCACGTTTTCTGGTGTTTCGGGGCGTGCATTATTCTGATCTTCAAATGGTCGCCACGCCCCCTACAGGCCACATTCAAGCGAGATATTTCAAATGTAACGTGTACTCGGTGTGACCTTTCCAACGATATATAACACATGCAGATCCCCGCGTACCGCTTCCCCGACTTCCCTTGTTAGTGTGACCGTATCCAAATCATTCTAAATAAATATTATTGATACTGGAAAATAAGAAAATTAAATATTGCGTGTGTTGTAAAAGAAGAAATTAAATCTTGCTCATTGTATGTGGTAATAAAGAGTTCAAATTGAATACTTTACAAATTAGACGAACATCACATATTACAGGAGCGACATTTTTTAAAAATTCGAAAGTAAGAAAATATTTGATTCCATATTCATGACGTTATAAAAATCCAGTGACTAGAAGAACAATACAAAATATGAGGGTCACAGAAGTAAAGAAATCTCCAAGTGACATTGAGATATATAAATGAAAGTTCGAGTTCATCTTTTATGAATAAATTGAAATATATATGACACAAAATATGTATACTTTGTGTCACATATATGTCACACTGTGCCGCCGTAGCTCAGTGGTAGAGCTTGGCGTTGCATTCGGGAGGTCGTGGGTTCGATCCCAGAGGCCGACCATCTTGACTTAGGTTTTTTCCAAGGATTTCCTCAGTCATACCAGAGAAAGGCCAGGATGTAATCTTCAACATAGGCAATGGCCGACATCTTCCCGAATCCTTTCCTCCTCCCCTATCCCGGCTTGATTCTTAGATGTCTAAAGGCCATAAATAAAATTAAAATTCAATATATGTATAAAAGACGAAATCCGAACTCTTCTTTATCTTTCAATGCCATTTGTAACTTTTTACTTTAGAGTACATCATATGACATCAGTAACATAAGAAAAACATATTATAATCAAAATTATTAAGTTGTACGATGGATCTTTTATTATTAATAATAGGTCTGAACTTAGTTTTGTTATATCAGCTTCCCAAAGTATACAAGGTAAGGAAGGATATTTATGTCGGTATATGTATGGGTGAGATTTCATAGATTTCTCTTTCATCAATTATAACATTAGCACTGACAGAATTATGTGTAATTTACTGTTGATATATATGAACACATGTACCCATGTTAAATTTCGTATTTGTATCATTTCTTCTGCACTCAAAATATACAAATATCTTTGTACTTACCCGTATTTACAACCAACTGTTTACAGCACTATAAAATATACTATTGCTACTATTACTGTACTTTTCTGCTTCTTCTTCCTTCTCCCCTTCCTCCTCCTCCTCTTCTTCTTCTTCTTCTTCTTCTTATTATTATTATTATTATTATTAGTAGTAGTAGTAGTAGTAGTAGTAGTAGTAGTAGTAGTAGTAGTTGCAGCAACAGCAATAATAGTAGAATTGTAATTCCGTAATGTACTACAATTAGTAGTCATCGATTGTCTACAATATTTGGTAAATTATATCCAATTCAGAAAGACATAACTAATGAAGTATCAAGAGTAGGCTATCTGATTGTTATTTTAACTTTATCGCCAGAATGTCTTGGTATAAAAATTCATTACAATTAACTAATTCTCGGTGTGAATGAAGAAAAATCGAAAGTTGAAACTCTGCGGATGTTCTCAACTAAAATAAATAATAATTTCTGTATATTTTAGTATTATACGAAGCATGTTATTTCCATGATACAAAGAAAAGCGCCAAGTAGTTGATGGAATGTTTCTCGAGGCTGAGAAGAAAAGTAATGCGTCTTTTTCGCAGAGTAAAAATCTTACCAGGTTGTGGTTTATAATCGTGGGAGTTCACCTGTAATTCTTGAATAGTGCACTGAGCTCTTTAGTGTTGCTTTTCATCTCTGTCATGTCGGGGAGCAACAGGTTGTCAAAAGGAGTGCAGACAGAGCTTACAAGAAAAATGATTTATGGAAAGAAATGAAACTAATTTTAAAAAAGAACGTTTTCATCTGCTTACTCCGTAATGGGAATTCCACACAGAGCTAATGGACATGTGGTCAGTCAAGTTTTATCACATTTGTGCAAGCGACTGCGAAAGAGTGCGGAAGAGAAAAAAGATAGGTGAAGGGCAGGGAGCGTGAAGGAAAATCTAAGAACCAAGACTACGCTGCAATTCTGCGAGTGATACAGGTTCAACAACCAGTAATTTACTCGGAGCATGGGTTGGGTAAATGCCATCAAAACTGAAGATAGATATTCGGGTGGAAAGTTTACTTATGTTTCATTTATTTCTGTTGTTCTCTTCCAGCGCGCGCCGTTTCGGAGAAAAGATATTATTTCGGTTGAGTGGCATGTTGATATTATTTTGAATATTGACATGCCTAACTCGTAAAATCTCTAAATGTAATATCAAAATTGCGAATATTTTGTAAACAATTTTCGTTTTTGATATATTATATTCAAGGAGAAGTCAGGGGAATATGAACATAACTAATGAAAATGCGATTGTATCTCAAAAATGGTTTATTACAAAAATTTCCAAAAATGACTGAAAGTAAAACAGATTCTTCCTTGAACAACACTACAAAGTACAGGGTTGTACAAACTCTGGTTTTTGAGTAATGAAAAGATAAAAACGTAAAGTAGGTGTGCACTGCTCATATTTCCCATGGTACAAGGGTAATATGAACACTGCATATATGAGCACCATTCTGTGTCAATATCTGTACACCCAATACAATTGAAAAAGAACAAATAAACAGTAGAATTTACAAAAGAAAAAGGAATACAATCAAATATGACAATAATAAGCAAACTCATGCACGTGAAACACACACTTAACATTAGTCCTGTGAATGTGGGAATGAAGACCTGCGACGAAAAAAAAAGTAAGCCACCGTTTTAGTTTTGTCAAAAAATGGACACAAATAGACAACGAGACGTTTCTTCCCCAAAAGGGAGAAGAGTCTAATTGTCCCTTTTTTGACTAAACTGAAATTATGGCGTAGACTTTTTTCATCGTAGTTTTTTTTAATAACTTCAAATGTGAATTACGTAAAACATAAAATTACCAAAAAAAATAGGTGGAACAATAGTCACAAACAAAGAGGTCAGGGCACGGAATATTGACACATAGGACATAGTACCAGCCATGGTAAAGATCACAACTGATCCATTGTTCCCCTTTGGTGCCGTCACTAAACTTGCCTTTACAAATATGACAAATACTATCACAAGACTTTGTGGATGCGCCTTGCTTCTTGTTTTCCGTGGCATTACTGACTTCTTCTTCAGTAGGTTTATGATGACTCACAGCAGATTTAGTGATCTTCTTTACAGGCTTTTTGACTGAAGCTGTGTGATCAATTGCCTTGATGTGAGTTCTCGTGCCTTGCCTTTAACTCTTCCTTTCTGGATGTTTGGAC
>JAGDQP010061842.1:0-11971 GCA_022664845.1 Lepisma saccharinum
ATTTTAAGTTCTAAATTTTCCTATATGAGCTGAACTCCATTGCGTTGGCTAGTAGGTAAGGCATCAAATTTGTTTGGGTCCTATTTGAACATTTTTTGTTAATGGCAGACAAGGATTTTTATTTTCTGTGTAATGCAGTTTTATTTATTTAAAGAGCATGTCATTCATAGATACATTATGTGGTAGCCATTTTATACTGGGAAGTAACAGAAAAAACACACACCAAAAAACAATGTTCACATAAAGAAGCAGTATGAAAATAAGAATAAATAAACGTGTGCATTACGCTTGCGGGATTATTATTTCTGTAAGTGTAATGCAACATTTCTTATTTTTTTAGTATTTGTGTTCTTTATGTAAACATACAAATGTATTATGTAAATTAGCAGGTTTAAGTGATTGAAGAGAAAATATACATTAAAAAAATCGGAAAACTACAGAACACTAACCTTCACTTTACATGTCAAAAGCATACTGTAACACATAACATTTGTTGTACATGAACTATGGAAAACCCGCGGACCTTCCACACGGCAAACGAGCGCTCTTCAATTTCCTCACGGGACTTTGCGAATGTATGCTCCTGATACTTTCCGTATAGCAGACCTCTCATTCTCCATTTACGCTCCTGTCTGACGCAGGTTCTAAAAAATTATTATTCTCATAGGGTTTTTGCTAGATACTCGATCCATACTCGACTGGTACAAGGTTTAGTTGTCATCTAAATTTTTGACACCTGGATTTGCGGCGTGTTAGTTGCAAATTGCACAAGGAACCATGATTCCAGTACAATGCTTTTGGAATATAGCTGCCTCAGAGGTTTTAGACGGTCCTCCTAGCGGCGAAACTATAAGGCAGCTAAAATTTACGATATTGCACGTAACTTTCGAAGCCCTTTACAAGGAACCGGTCTCACCCAGAATGAGGAGTATCAGGTTCGGGTACTTCCCTGGTAATTTGTTTCGTGTTGCTACTGATAGTGAGTACACTATTTTTCTTTTCGGATTATTGGTGCGTAAAATTATTATTATTTTCAATTTTTTAACTACTTCTTGCGGTATTGTTTTTACATTTACATTTTGACGGACGATTAGGCCTACGACATCTAAGGTATTTGTTCGTGCCCGTCGTGTCACTGTCGGTTTGTTGGTAAACTAGAGTGTTTCCCGGTGTTTTTTTTTCTAGATACATCAAAATCCTCTTGTAACCGATTATTCCTTTTTATTATTATTATTAATGTGTTATTTTCCGTGATTAAGATTGACTTATTATTTATTGTCGTCGATTTGCCTATTGCTCTTCGTTTGTTCTGGAATTCTGTGTTTCTTTCGATATTTTTTTCTTCCGTTTCCGAGTTTATATGCGTCACTAGGTGAATGGGTTGTTCAGTAATGATGATTTCTTTTGTCGGTCACTTGTATTGATTAATAAAAAGACAGATTATTAGTACATTATTGATTAATTTTTCTTACCTTGTTTTTTATTTGTTCTTTTTTTTACTTTTGTGAAAGCTCGAAACGTTGCTGATGAAGCTAGCAACGGGTATTACGTGGTTAGTTAATTTTTGCTTGTTTATAACTGTATAAATTGTATCTTACTTTTATTGATGATTTTCTTGGCTAGAGTATTCAGTATGAAAGAAATCATGATTGACATCCTCCACAAATAATAATTGATCATTGGAGGAGCAGTCACAGTATATGTAGTTTCCGAAATACTTATTTTGTGTGAGTTCTAGTGGTATTACGTTGGGAAATTAAACTGTTTAGTAGAAATTATGAGTTTTCTTTCTACTTCTAGGTCTGTTCGTGTTAACTCTCTATCCTTTTCATTGTTGAAACAGTCTCATCAACCATCAGACTGTTTCATTAAAGATCAAAATATAAATACTGTAAAAATCGGTACGGTGGAAACCATGAATTTGCTTCTCAAAGTTCGAACACACTGAATTTGTATGAGCAGGATAGAAGTTTCTGTCAGAAGAAAATTAAATAGAAACATAAATCGTGCTGCCATTTAGCGTTGAACGTTGCCGGTTAAAATGACATTAAATCATTTTACAGTAGTAGAGTTTCTGCTGTCCGACATATATGTGACCGGACCTTGTCGGATTATAGAGATCCGTGTCACACTGACGAATTGTCGGACTACGCAGACTACCAGTAGTATGTAGTCCGACACATGGAACCGGACATTGTCCAGACTACCAGTAGTCTCTGTAGTCCGACACATGGAACCGGGCCTTGTCGGATTATAGAGATCCGTGTCACATTGACGAAGTGTTGGACTACAGAAACTCTACCAGTAGTGTCTGTAGTCCGAAACATATGGGATCAGACCATGTCGAATTATAGAGATCAGTGTCGGTTTGGCGATGTGTCAGACTACAAAGATTTCTTCATTTCCCTGTTTCTGTTTGTGGTACATCCGTAGTCGTTTTGCGTCAGATGGATGTGTCTTGCAGGCCTGATTTAAAATAATTGAAATGTCTTTTTATAGACAAGTTCGGAATTTAAGTTCGTTTAGCATAATTTTCAAATATTTTTTTATGGTTTATGGTAGTGTGGATTCTAGCAGCTGCTTTTAAAGGTGGCTTCATTGTGTGTCTAAGCCGGTATTTCTTGTTCGCGAACAGCGAGCATGTTGCGTAATATGCAGAGGCATCATAAAAAACAAATTGTTTAGTACTTTAAAGCGAGAAACGAACTACAATATAATTCGCAGTGATACATTGGAAGTACGGAACAACAAACACTACAAACCTTTCTTGTCAAGAATTGATGAAATAATGTAATCCTGCCGAGGAATGGAGTGAAATTTAGATCGATATTACTTCATGTCCGGAATTTGTATTTTTAACATTTTTTTTTTTCTTCTGCCAGTAAATTTGTTTTATCCAGTGACCGAGGATGACATGATGTGCGTTGCTAGAGCAACAATCCCTCCCCACCATTTTTTTTTTTTAACGTTTGAGTTCATTAACTAACTGCATTTGCTCGAAATATGTGGCCTTATCATATTATATCATCTGGTGTGAGTTTCAGTCGAATGTTCACCATCGATGGATGAGCTGCTGCGTCATACGCTTTCTCTGCGAAAATTAGTTTATTCGTTATTTATGCGTGTATTCACAGCTTTTCATTGAGCGTACAGACGGTCAAAATCAATCAGCCACCTTCCGTTCTGAAATAGTTATTGAAAGGTCATGGTAGTCCATTTGTTACTGGATATCTTTTGAAAGTGAAATAGTCAAGAGATGGATTACTGAAAATATTATGTTTTCTGTTTACCGGTGGGTTTTCCCTTGATGTGGGTACAACTGTTTATGAACTCTGAAATATTTAATAATATGAATTTTTAAATTCAGCTGACAAGCATACGAGGCAGGTAGTATAGCTATGTTAAACAGCAAAATCTCTATAATGGCCGTTGGTGTATATCCTTCTAATGAACCGCCCAGTTCAAATTTGCTTATAAGTATGTATTTGAAAACCGGGGCTAAGAACATGTTTAGGAGTTTAGCCTATATTACCAGACTGTCCCAAAAGTTCTGCACCATGCAAGGAGGAAAATGAAACACGAATATCAGAAACAAAGACAAACCTTTTTTCAGCAAAGTACAGGCCATCATGTTCGATGACCTTCACCCATCTTTGGGACAACAGTTCAATCTGATGGCGATACCAGGTGGCAGGTTTAGAATTGAAAAACTCGCGACAGGCAGCATGCACCTCATCATATGAATTGAATTGCCAACCACACAAGAAATGTGAGAGAGAGCAAAACAAACCTTCATCTGAGGGTGCAACATCTGGACTATAGGCAGGATGAGGCAACAACTCAAACCCGTCAAATTTAGTCATGGTGTTGGTCACACTTCGAGACCGATGACTTGGAGCATTGTCAATTTGCAGCAATAAACTGTTCCTCCTCGTTAATGCCTGATATTTCTTGTTGAGAATGGCATACATTCGGCGTAATTGTTCAGAATACAGTTCACCTGTTACAGCACGACCCTAGGGAACAAACTCAAAATGAATTATAACGTCAATATTCCAACAAACACACAGCATGAGATTTTTCCCTAATCTGTCCTGTTTCACATTGGTTAGGGCTCCCTGTCCTTTTTTACCCGCTGTTTCCGTGTGTCAGGGTTTTTCAGAAACACCCACTTCTCATCGCCTGTCACAATTCTCCTCCAGAAACGACGATCACGCGTTTTTTTTTAACAAAGTCTGTCACATTGCCACTCTGCGCTGGGCCTGCTCCTGTGTCAGCTCAAGAGAACTTTGTCGGAACTGTTTTTTGACGTAATCTATGTCACGCAAGGGACGGTTTACTGTCGATTTTGATGCCCCAACCCCTCTTGCTAACACGTGTACTCGAGTGTGGTTCAGCACTCACAGCATCTTGCTGAGGGCCGTTAATGTCCATCGGAGGTGTACACTTGCGGGGCTTGTCCGCAAGGCTTAAATCACCCAAAGTAAGTTTTTTGAACCAATGGGAAGCTGTCGATGGATCCTGTACTGCTTCGTTCTCTACACGACAAATTTCCTCCGCTGCAGCTTTTGCAGTTAGTCCTTTTTGCCATAAAAATCGAAGCACAGCTCGAATTGCAATTTGGTCCTCACTCATGTTGCCCTTTTTGACTTTCCGGAAACACTCGCTACACACGCAGTACTTGCGTACAATTGATCCCACGAACCTGTCCTCTATGCCTGACAACAGTTTTCACTGGTGGCGCCACCTATCCTCCCACAGTTTTACCTCATGCGGGTCAGTGTGCTGATGGTGCAAGACTTCTGGGACAGCCTGGTAATTACATGAAGTGAAACGAAAGATTTCGAACCAAGTACCACCACATACAGAATTTTGCCGTCTTTGCAAGTCGACGTAGGATGATTTAAAATTCATATGACAGTGACAGATGCTGAACATCCATTAAGATGTTGGAAAATACATCTACCTAATGCTAATTTATTTTGCTACTAATTAATCTGTATCCGTTTTCTTTAAGATTAAATTTTGTTCTAGCTTTCCAGTATTTAATTTGGTTCTTCTTTCATCGATATAGTATATTAATAAATATATATAATAGTAAAACCTCGATAACTCGAATCTGAAGGGGAAAAGACAAAATTCGAGTTTTCGCATATTTCCACTTAGCGAGGTTCGACATAGGAAGATTTCGTATGATACCAAGTACCTTAGATTTTTAATGTGTTTGTTTTTTTTGTATAAATTTGGTAGACCTGTTCATTTGCTTCAATTTTACGTGTACCAGACCAATATCATACAAATAAAGAATGATATGAACAAAAATCGGTAATTGATACGCGCACTGATAAAAGACCTCAAATTAACATATCAACGATATAAATGTTAAGTTTGTTGACGTCGTTTATGATAGCACTTCGAGTAGTAATAATATAATGCGTAACAAAACATTTTTATATGATACAATGTTTGTAACTGTGTATGCTACATTATAACTATGTATATAATACAATCCATAGTGTAGTATTATCCATATTTTTATTATCATATTATTACTGAAGATTGTAATCAGACACAAAGAAAATGTTACATGCAGACCTATAAGAAGAGCAAGACTGCTCGTAAAAGAATGGAACCTGAAAGATGAATGTGTATAAACATCCAGAATATATTATACATATTTAACAAAAATTAATATGAATTCAACACATTATACTGGCTTTGCTTACTGCAGATGGTGTTTAGTGGATTTATATCTTCAAGGAATGACAAGTGATAAAGAGGAATAGTGAGCAGTAAACACACAAAACGTGGCTAATTGTTTCTTTATAGTCTGTATCGTTCAATGTCTTCGGCATTGTCTGAATCAACAGCACCACTTCTGAGATTCATCGTTTTCACATATACACATGTCAGTACACAGCATACTGCTCCGGCGATACGAACACAACTTAGAAACGTACCTTGTTTTGCAAGAGCATGTATGTCGGTTCCAATATTTCGGTTGGTGCTGGTGGCATTTCTGTTCTTTTTGGAACTAATTCACTGTTGCTCATTTCCCAGCCATAACCTTGCTCAGGAGACTGAATATCTGGACTAACACATCATACCGCATCAATGTTTCAGATCAAGTATTGGTAATGAGTCCGTAAAATAGATAGTTTTGGGGCAGACCGAGTTGGTAGTTATCTTTCAAGGTTCTGTGATTCTCTTTTGGAAAATATTCCATCTTACTTCTGCCACTGACCTGGATGTTGAATTTAGCAAATATAGTTTGCAGGCAGAACGTTTGAGAGCCTTTTCAATATATTGTAAAGGTATTCATTCCCAATTCAGTAAACGCTCGGCAGATGCTAGGATCACATACATGAAAGACTATTCGACGAGATAAACTACCTTTGCCTAAAAACATCCTCTGGTATCGCAATCAGTGAAAGCGTGCAAACCTGGCTGGCACTCCAAACCTTTGCTCAATTGGGATTGTATAATGACCGATGGCAAGAACAACGACGTCATAGTCAGGTGAATGGATAACAACTACCCATCCTAACACTATAACCTCAACGTATTGCATCGACAACATGAAGAATCATTTTAGTGTCTGATTCTTCCGGAAAATTGGCAAGTTTGTAACTTCATCGTGAGTTGCCGCTAATATATCTCGCCAAGGAATGATGACATGTTTATTCCTCTTTGCAAAGTCGCTAAGTATCTTGTAAACATGATATTTAGTTACTTCCGATTTGGTCTTCAAATGGCACAACAGCATATTCATGGCGATATTACCCATTCTAGTCGAGGCATTTATATGATATAATACTGTCCTTACAACTAACGAACGTTTCGCTGGTGTTGCATCCTTAAGTGATATTGGAAGTTCGTGCCTGCAAAATAAAATGTATTTACCTAATATTCTCAACGTGTGGTGACTGATGGCGGTTTGTCTAAATTTTGTAGGAATGCTATTTTATCAACAATAGGAACCTTCGTTTCGTGCCTGAATTCAGGAACACGTTTTCTGTCTTTAGTGCGGTTTTAGAACTTGTTGATTGCATTCTTTTCTCCTTATGTTCTTGTTAAGAATTTCAAGAGTGGGAAGAAGCTAACTTTTCTTCGTTGGCAGCAATAGTTGTTCTTCCGGTGTAAAGAGAGCAAGAGGTACTACTCCTACCTCATAATTTCTTATAGCACCCCCAAACTAAAATTGTTAGTCTTGATTTAGCAATCAGCAGTACTCTAACAAAAGACCACGATCTTCTCTGCTTTAACTGCAGTGGAACAGTTAGCGTTTTACCATTGTCCATCGAAATTTTCGTCTTTTAATTTTATTTATAGGTAACCTTGTTGCTGTTCTTCAAACGGAATTCAACAAACTTCTTGTATTCTAATAGTCCAGCAGTATCTCTTTCGGAGACATCTTTCTTGACTTTTTCATGCGTGACAACCTAGACATACAATTCACAAGATCTTCAGACGGTCAGTAAATAATTTTCCGTGATAGTTTAGCGTATCTGTTAGTTTCCCAACATTCAATTCTTGATGCTGTAAGATTACCTTAAAATGTTCATGGTACCTATAGTTGTACAAGCAAGCCGAAACGTTTTTGCCGTTGTTGATAGTCAGAAACAGACAGATATAGAGAATGTCACTTACCGTTAGTTCACAAAGTAATCTCCATCGGCATCCAGTTCGTTTTGCCAACGTTGTTGCAACTGCGAAATACTCTGGCGGTAAAACTTGGGAGTGATGGATGCAAAGAAGGCCATAAGTGTCTGCCGCAAGTCTGTCCCATTGGCGAATAATTGCCCATGATGGTCCAGGGATAGGAAGAGGTGATAAGCTTATGGTGTAAGGCTCGGGGAACTCCATGGATGGCACAGTGTCTACAAGTCAAGTCACTGCATGGTATCCCTGGTCAGCCGCGCCATATGTGGCCTGGCATTGTCGGCAAGGAATAGTACACCCTTGTGATTCCCAATGTTGGTTCCTTCTGTTGCAGTGTCTGCTGCGAGTACAGGTCAGCAGTATTGGTTTGGCCCGGTGGTAGGAGCTCGTACTGCACTACGTTGGTGACTTATCCACTAGATAAGAGCGTAATCTTGCGTGAGTGTTGAGGTGGTTTTGTAGCGTGAAGCACAGGATCATTCGGTGTCAACCAATGTCTGGCATGCTTGGGAGTCTCATAGAGGACCCACTTCTCTCACTGGTGAACATTCGATCGAATATGGGTGTGTTGCATTGCCGGAAAAGCAACGACAAACAAGCTGTCACTAGTTGGTCCTTATTGGCTTCCGACAGTGGTGGGGTACTCACTTGCTTAATTTGTGCAGATGAAGTCTGACTGTTTAATCATAAATCTGGATGCTTTCGGCAAACTCACCACACATTCGGTTGCTGTCCTGCTCTGTGCCCGCCTTCAGGGTCTCTTCATCTAAGGCCTTTGGAAGCCCACTGTGGGGTTCATCTTCCGCCCAGAATTTCTGGAATCAATGTCTGGCGGTGTGTTCGGTCAGAGCATCATCCCTAAAGGCTTGACATATTTGGTGACTTGATTCGGCTGCGGACAAACACATCTTAAAGTCATAAAGTGGACAACCCCGAACGAGCTGGTTCGACACCTCCATTTGACTTCGCCACTACTTGAGCTATGACTGTTGTGAGCGCAAGAAGCGCCTGTCTTGGTCACGGTCAATGTTCTCACTCCTATTCCAGCACTAGAGGCACCATTTTCCGTATCAGTGATCACGACTTCCTGTGCGACGTCAAAAACGACAAGAACTTTTTTGGTTACCTTGTAGGAAGTATTGATCTCTGCCATATTTTTTATACATCATACAAACAAACTTTGTACTGCAAGCTATTAGCTTTAATTTGAGATATCTAGGGCCGTTCTGTGTTACATATGAAGAAAGTTAAGATAATAAACGTTGGCACAAGTAGCAAGATACTCATTGCGCCGGCCCTACCCACCCACCGCACGGGTTTCGGAAGTGGCAACAAGCTTTTCTATGCTCTTGTGTGTACCAATCAACGAATAAAAGAAAGCGCAATATTGTGTCACAAAATTCGCACGGAAAACCATTTGCTCCCCCGCTAGTTACTATGATACATTCTTTTAAAGTTCACGTTTTATTCAGGCAAACAATTCAGATCACCACATCCGAGTAAATTTGTTGCACGTTTTTAAATCAGTTATTTCCAAACAGTTTAATTCGAAGCAACTTGATGAAAGGAGCAAGAGGTTCTAAAAGCTAAACTGGTTAGCACGGCAGTCGCTGGCCTGTCAGACTGCTATATTACTTTCAAGTATAAGGTTAGGCTGCGTGGTCAACATAACGCCTCTTCGTCGCCGTGTGTCTGGCTTTCAAGTAGTCTGATACTTTTTTTTATTCAAGTATCAGCGTAGAAATTTGGAGCCCTCACCAGGAATCGAACCCGGGACCGGTCGTACTTATGTCGAGGGCACTACCGAGTAGACCACGCATGAGGCTCGAGAGGAGGGGTCGGTTCAGTTAAATGTACGCTGCAGGCGTCTATGAAGCTAATATTCAGAGTATACTTAAAACGTATAAGTCGTCTTTTTACTCTTTGACATTGTATGAAACTGTGGAGGTCCATGGGTAAAGATTTCTGGGTTCCGGATTCGGACCGAAATCCGCCATTTAAAGACCCCCTAATCTAACATAACACTAATATGCTTGGAACCTACTTGGTGAAAATAACCACAGCTGCCTTACATAATTATGTCAAACGGTAATAAGTTCATGAATATAACGTTTTCTGTAATACTTGAATCATGTTTTTGAGAAGAGGAATATTGTTAATACTATAACAAAGATAGTTGTTAATACATTTTCCGTGTACATCTTTCTAATAACATTGCAAAACTATTTACGTCGTCTTCATTACACGAATTTTCCGTTATTTATTGGAAAATTTCTTTATTGGTTTCAGCAGGCTGAATACAGGTAAATTACTTTTTTTTTTTGTTGTTGTACGTAAAATCGTTCTGTACATAACCCAATGTCGAAGTAGTTTCATGACAAATATAAGAAGAAAAAAATATATTTTGGAAAATGATAAGAAATTTTTCAAATGCGAAGTCATTGACATTCATCACTTAATTTAATCGAACTGTGTGGGAATAGACTAACCGTTCAGACATAAATGGGATCTTGTGAAATAATAATATTACTTCGATTTTGTGATTACCAATAATACCGGCCTTAAGCGTATTATTCCCCACTGTTAATTATAGGGATTGGAAGTGGATAATTAGAATCACCAATTTGGAACTCGTGAGATTAGTAATTTTATCGTATGCCTATGGCGTTTGTGCTGTGAGTGGGTGACTAACTAGTTCTCATATTCCGTCGCTTGTCTTCTTCTCTTCCACTGGAAATAAAGGGACGCTATGTTAAATAAAGCTAAATAACGAGAACAATGCGAAAAAAGATTATGGACCATTGGGCTCACCCGATTATTCGAATGTCACCTAGTTTAACGTGTTTTAGACGTACCGACTGACCCTCATCTGGTAAAAATAGTGACTTACGCGGCGCTTTGGCTGGGAGTAAGTCGCAAGGCAGTGACAGGTGCATGGTGAAAGAGTCTTTTTTAGAGAACTCATGTGTTGTCAGGTACACTGACACATGTTTCAGGAAACGATAGAGAAAGGAAGGAACCAGTAGAGAAGGGTACAGTACTGTAATCTTCAGTTCACATTTAAATGTGCAATTTCCATTTTGTATGGTGAATAGTTAAATTCATTACCTGCACCTATTTTGGTGCAGGACCCTCAAGCTAAGTTTCATAGTTAAAAGGACATCTTATCACCACACGAGGGTCGTCACAAATAGTAGCCCGCCGAGCGGTGTGCGGCGGTAGGCCATCGGCTCGAAGGTTCCGGGTTCGAGTCCCGGCATGGGTGTGGATTTTAACAGCTAAAGGCGAATCGTGACGGGCCGAAGTCCGAAGTTCCTAGACTGGCCCATATAAAAATAAAGTTTACATAAATACTACCCATTTTTTTTTATTTACATACATTTCTTTAATTCACAGTGGTTCATCGTGTCCTCAAATCTCGCAGCGCTAATTTAACTCATTTCTCGACGTCATACAACGATAACATTTTGCACAGCGACGTAATTTAGATGACAGTACAATATTTTATTGTTACTTCTATATATTTTAAAAGCATATTTTATTTTTAGTAGAAACTTCTTTATCCGAATATAAATACTAGCCCGCAACGATGTGGCGTTTGACAGGTTGCAGAACACTTAGGATTTCGAACACCGAAATAACTCAAAAATAATTAAAATATTTTTTAAGAACATACTTTTCTTAAACAATTCGTACTTAAAAGTAAAAAAAAGAAAAACGTTCTTTATACGTGTCTAAAACGAAAAGCATAGGGTCGTCAATTCAAAAAAAAAATATAAAGTGACTGTGTATGAGAGCGCGCTCATGCTGTTTTTTAGTCATACATAAACAAAATTATTATTTATTTTTTGGTACGAATTGTTTAAGAAAGGAGAGTGTTTAAGAGTTTTTTTTTTTCTACTCTCACCAGTAAATGAAGTGAACCAGACCAATGCAAAATCTGTTCTTGTGTGTCACATTTCGCATGAGAAAAAGCTAACTTTATAATGTGCCATTTTTAGTTACTATGGACTTCGGCCCGTTACCATGATATGAATGCAATGCAGTTTAAAATTCAAACATCCATGCCCCCCAAGCGCGATTCGAGCCCGGAACTTCATGAACGGTGGCTCAACGCCCTAGCCCACACGACTACCGAAGTATGAGTTGCATCGCGTGGGCATAATTTATTTTGCTTATGTGAGGTGTTGAAAATAAAAAAAGAAAATAGTAACTCACCACGTGAGAAGTGAGATATCTAGTTACTGACCCGCCGTAACTCTGTAGTAGAGCGTTGCCGTAGGCTTCGGGAGGTCGTGGGTTCGATCCC
>JAGDQP010061844.1:0-11971 GCA_022664845.1 Lepisma saccharinum
TTGACGTTCATTCAAATCGTGTGGGACTCATTTACCCAGTTTATTGATTTCCCCATTGCTCGTAAACGTCTGCTGATTGTTTCTTGTGACACATTTAATGCTTTTGCCAATTGCTGTTGAGTCTGAGTTTGGTCATCCTCCAATAACACCTGCAATTGCTCGTTTTCGCACTTTTGTGGTCTACCAGAGCGCGCACTGTCTTTCACATTGAAATCACCACTTTTAAATTGTCGAAACCATGTCTCACATGTTCTAATCGATGGAGCGTGTTCACCATATGTTTCTACCAGCACATGATGACTTTCAACAGCCCTTTTCTTTTGATTAAATAAGAAAAGCAATGCGTGCCGCAAATGTTCTTTTTCAGGCACAAACTTCGGCATGATCACTGAACGATAAAACAAAGACGCTAGTGTTTGGCGGACTCAACTTGTGTGTGTTCGTAGTTTAATGTCAGACGAACAAAATTAATGTATGTGTCAAATGAATACGCTGCGTACTTTTCACTGGTGCCATCTCTTAGGTAAACCGGAAACTACTTATGCATACATCTGGTATAACAGTTAATCCTCCATAGGTGTATACAAGCCAAAAGTCACATTATAATGTCATGGTTGCATGCCTTGAAGGATAATTCCATACTGGATTACTTACTTGTTCACTGACATCAAACAAATTATAGTAATATCCTTTTTATAAAAACACAATAAAATACGGACACTATAGGGAGAAACTTAACTAACTTTAAACACTGATGTAATTAAAACTAAAGCGTGTGGCGCTAATGTAAAATGATGTTCATATTGAGTTATATTTCTGTATATTTTAAGAGTCCACCGCTTTTATTTTGTTATATTTGTGTTATAAATTGCTTTTTTTTTGTTTGGTACATTTGTAACGAAAGGATTTTTTTTTAATACCAGATTTTTATAAGATTTTTCCCTCTTTAGTCGCAAATAATTTCTTTTAATAATATTTGTTTACAATAGACGCATATTGAGACAAGGAAGAATTGCCATTTTTCAACGTTTGACGTGTTAAAATATTCACAGTTTGCATTCTTTACTTCACAGATTATGGTAATCGTCACTAGCGGATACCAAATATTTAAAACATCGCCGTAGTGTCACGCGAAGCATTAACTTTTATACCATGTTGGCAACAATGACAAGATGATATCGAGAGAGTGTGTTTACATAGTCAGATATTAGCATCAGATTTAAGACTGTGTACAAAGCAGGAGTTAAACTGAGGTGACATTCATCGGTACGAAGCGCCGGAACATTTTTCAATATGTATCTATAGTACCGGAGCTTTATAAGCTAAAGAGGACAGATCTTAAAAATCTGTGGAACCAAATCTTTAAGTTTTCAATCCTACTTGCTGTCTAAAAACAATCTGCTCTTGAAATTCACTCCCGGGAATCTGACCAAGAAATTAACGAGTATTGTTTTGAAATGCTTGGTGAGTACCAGAACTTTCTGGTCTGGAAGCAGGTTAAAAATAAATTGTAATATCCTAATTTGGAAAAATCATACGCTTTCAAACATTGGCAGCAAAAAATTACCAACTAACTACATGTATGGTTTATGGAACTCGGAAGTTTATCGCCGCAGTAACGAACGTTCGGCATTGAATTCCATCCTGGGCAAAATAAAGCTAGTTTACAACACGGTCATATAACTCTAAAAGATCCTTCTAATATTGTTATCTCAACGATATCTCGGTCTTCCCAACGGCTTATCAATCACAATGGAACCTCGTTTTCCCCCTCATCCGAGCTACATGACCGTCTTAGCCGTCGTGATTACATTATTCTTAAAGCATCGGGTGAATCATACGATGTGTGGAGTTGTTCATTATGCAATCTTCCGCATTCTTCGCTCATCTCGTCCCATTTCGGCCTGTATTTTTTTTTCTCAAAACCGTAATTTATATTTGCATACACCAACTTTCACAACCTTAAAGTATTATCGACAGAATAACTGTTCTGTATAGTTTGAATTTCAATTCCCTTGATATTAATCGCGAGGTTATTAGTTTCTGGACTGAATAGAAACATGAGTTGTCCGATGCAAAGTTCACATCATAAAATTAATTTCTTATTAGATTATTGAGCTCTTTCGAGTTATACCAACAACAGCAAAATGTCGTGTCCTTGTAATTGTTAGTTTTATTTATCATTAATTTGAATGCTACCGTTACTTAGAACTCGAAGCTACACCACAGAGACACTTTGTTTCTTTCCGACCTTCACGTCAATTAATTTAATATTGAAGCTTGTACGTAAGAACGAGTCTACGTAAAGATAGTCATGTCCTATAAATTAAAACAGATGGATCATCAGATGTTGTATTCTGTGTTCTATTATAGTGGTTGTCGGCTCTAGAAGCCAAGACTGATAAAACCAAATCCGAAGTGACGAGTGATGTAAAGTACGCGGGTTTTTATTTTTAGGGGGAGAATCCTAAAATGAGTTTTTATGTGAGTGTTTAAAATTTTCCTTCCATATATAAAGTTTTTTTCTTCATAACTAATATGATATACTCTTAAAAAAAATGCTGGGGTTACAGAGACAATACGAGTATTATTAAGCAAATTATCGTTGTCTTAACGAAAAATATAGTGTGACGTGTCGGCACTTACAATAATTATTGATTCAGCATTGTTAAGGGATTATTGTTAAATTTACCATATTTTTAACCATATTATTAACAATACTGATTTGTTAGGGCGGAACCAACAATAAATTATTGTTGATTTAAGCTTATTCAAAGATTAATGTCTTGCGCATGCGCACACCTTTGCCATACTTCCTGTTACGGCATGACAAAGAACAATAGGTCGCCATATTTATCGCCACAACAACAGAAAGAAATTAAAATTTATTGCAAACGCACAAACTTTGACCTTTATGATGAGTTCTGGATGATAATGGCGATGACGCACATGATGATGAATATAATAACATTAATATTTAAATGTGTGGAGCAATTTACACTTGTTTCTATTATCGTTGTGAAAATGTATATTTGTACTGTTTATAGTTGTGGTCAACAGATGGCACCTCCTTTAAAAAAAACATAGACATTGGAGGTTTGTTGCTATTATACAATCGGATTATGCGTTGCTGAATTAAACGTAGGATTCTCCTTTTTATACACTGACATGTATGTTTAACGAATTTGCTTAATAGGATTTTGGAAAGAATGCCACATTAATATTTATTCTTGCAAATATTAGTGTGAGTCGTATGCTCCAAGTAATAGGAGAGTGATTCGTCATTCAATATGGAAAAGGGCAGTCAAACTCAATTCAGAAAATAAAAATCATCGATTAAATACCAAACATAAATTAATCCAACCTAAAACTCAGACATTTTACCATTTGGCTCTAACATTTTAATATCTAATCCTGTGCAATTCATAATTCAAACTGTAATTCACGTGCTCTTTTGAAAACCCAAACTAAATTATTTTATTACCTATCAAACCAACATTGTGTCTTTGAGGATATCCGATTCTTTAGTCAAACATAACAGTATTTAAATTCCAACACATTCGTATGAAATTCAAAAGGACGAAAGTGGCTTAAAATAGCCAGAAGTCCCGTCATGGTGACCCCTTTCAGTGGGCCCATGGCAAAAGTGGTCCTGCGGGCCCATTACTTTACTGGCGTCTACACACAACTCTGGTTCAAGAAAAGAACTCAAACCTAGTCTGTCTATGGTATGTTAACGTGCTGCCAATGACTCTGTATAGTAAACGTATAGAAGAGATTAGTACGTGTACAGCCGTTACAGGACTGACGACATTTTTCGGTGTCGGAGGGTGCGAGATAGCTTGAGATTTTTCTAACAGTCATTGCACTAAGAATGTTTGTTCATCGCCATCATCATTCACTCTTTTTGCACATCACTGCTTCAGCATGTCGAAACCATCATCTTCAAAACCAAAACATCAAATGCCACAACGCGTATCACACACAGCATCAGTAGCAACTCCAAAAATGACAACTGTAGGACTCTCAAGTAAACATTCACGTAGCTCCGAGCAACTGTCCTCTAGCTTACGATCTAGATCTCCAATACAAAATCTCACTCTCCACCAGCAAAGAAAACTCATCGCATTAGTGACTCAGCATCTGATTCAATGAATATCACCGACGAGGAAGAAAATTCACATCAATCATCAGAAGCTTCGCTACATTCTTTCCTGCTAACCAAATACGATATGAAGTTCCAAACACCAAAGTACCTTCTTCAACAGCTATTGAAATGTTCCTAGACACAACATCACTGAAATCATTCCTATCAAAACTGGCATCATAATCAAGTCACCAGATCCAAATCTAGCAAGAACTATTCGCAACAAGTACAGGTATGAAATTTTCGGGCCAACAAACAACTCACAAAAGGCACCCATGCTATCAGTTGTAATCCGAGGAGTTCCACCAGATGATGAAATCGAAGCAGAACTTGCCGCCGAAGGCCATACCATAAAGAAGTGTATCCGAATCAAAACTCAACTTGGTACACCCAGCTACGTTGTCAGAGTTCTCACTATAGACAACCTTCTGAGAAATGGAGCCTTCATTTATAAACGTCGCCACCGTGTGTAGCATTCCAGATCACCACCACCGATACCACTGCGATGTGAGAAGTGCCAAACTTATGGAGACCATATAGCCAGTGAATATAAAGATGAACCAACCTGTGGCTACTGTTCTGGACATCATCTACCCAAATCATGCACAAACCTTCAGAATCCACCGAAATGCAATACATGCGAAGAACAACACCCCAACATACTCATTCAAATGCAAAGGCAAACCGAAACCAAATGCCGAAAACAACATGCCAGTAGTGCCACTTCATATACCAGAGCCAAGCACAAACCAGATCAACGAATCACCTCTTCCTATGCCTACTACAAAACAAATAATACAATTCATTACTATTACTCTGCAGAATCTCTACCCTTTTAACAAAGAAACCATCTTCTACAAAATCCAACTGGCAGCACAACAAATCTTCAAAGTCAAACCTCAAGCAACTTATTCAGGCCATCATGTCTTCTTTTCATTTTCTCCTTTCACCTGAGCATCATTGACGTATTGTCCATCATAACTCACATCACCTACTCACCTATCATGTTCATCATTGCACAGTTTCCATAAATGTTATATGTAGGGCTCACCTGTCTCCATTACCATGTAGAGAAGCCCCTAGATGAGAAGAACAATCAACCAATCATTCGTCCAATTGTCATTCAAAGTGTTATGACGTGTAACGCACTTCATACTCACATGCCATATCATATTCACCAGTTCCGAAAAATATGGTTACAAGCATAAGCTTATAACACCATGTTTAATAGATTAAGAAAATAAAGAATTAATAAAGAGTTTATCAGAAACCCTTAGCCCATCTAAACCGTTCATTATTACCCTATAGTCCTCAAATCCCACTTCCCTAAAGCGAGGGCGTAAGCCTTGGGAGGGGCTAGTCACACCGGTGGCTAGCAAAACGCAAAAAAAAAAAAAAAAAAAAATCGTCTACAATTTAACACTTTTAGGAGGCGAAGATTGTGGTTCAAGCCTATCCAGGAGGCGGGCTTCAGTCTCACAGCGGGTAAGTTTTCATTGATTTGCGGTGATACTATTATCACTGCAAGTGTTAGTAATACAAAGAAAAGTTGTTGTAAAACTGAAAGTACCAATAGGAATAAAGCTACATTTGGGATTGATTTATTGTAAATTCAACAATAACGTATTGTTAGTTTGCATATTATAAGCTGTTGAGAACAACCATAACAGTATTATTAAATTAGCAAAACACGCTTAAACAAAAAAAAAGTTTTGTAAATGAAACCATAAAAAGTAATGGTACCAAAATAACCATATTTTATGGTCCACTTGACCATAATATTGCTATTATCTATTATATTATTTTTTAGGGTGTACTTATTGCTTATCAACAAATATAAGAATTTCAACACTTTTTTTTTCTTTTAATTAAGTAAGATGGTCTCATGAGAGTTATTCACATTCTAAACTTTACAAAGTTTTAATCTTCAAACTTGTTACCAATCTATGAATGAGTTTTGATGAATCTGTGAATGTTACAGAGTGTGAACAATGACGCAGTAACGCTATCTTAAAAATGAACTCTTCCTTTACAAAACTGCAATTCTGATAATGGAAAGGCCAAAGCAACATTAAACGTCAACAATTTAATGGGTAGACCACCCCCTCCGCATGTAACATTTAAAGGGGGATACAAGTTTAATTAGCAGTATAATCATGAAAATTGCGCTGAACATCCATTTCTCGGGTGGGAAAATATCTGGGAACTTTTTTTTATTTATTTTCCCAACCCACATCACTAGAAGTGACACGCTTTGAAATAATTTACAATAGCTAATATATATACACTAGGACGCGTTTATCTTTAGCAACGTCTACAAAATTGAGATGAGCAAGTTGACGTTTACAGTGTGAAACGGATTATTTTGGCGGAAGTAAGAATGTCGTCGCAGATATAAAATTAATCTTAATGAGAGTAGTTTACATCCAAGTAAATAGAATAGGAGTAAGGTAGGGAAAAAGGAAAACTGTAAGCAGGTTGCCGCTGTTGAAAAATGTTTTCCGAGCAGGGAACAACGGAACCTTCCCTACAAGATGGCTTACGTTTCCTTAAGCACGTGAAGTTCGACTACATGAACTACAAATCGTTTACTCCTCCTCGATACCCTTATTAGAATACGAAATTTTGAAATTTAATTATTTCTCAAGATGGCGGCATGTACTTTGTGACGTCACATTTGTTCCCACTCGGATTGGCATGTCTTCTTTCGGATGCAAATATGAACAAGACATCGTTTATTTCATCTTGATACGACCATTAGATCGATACGATACCATCTTGATACGACCATCAAATGTAAATATTATTCAAGATGGCGGCCGGAAAATATGTGACATCACATGTTGTCTTTATTAGCATAGGTCTATAAGGTTCTCGGTGCCATTCTGAGCTATACTTTATTCAATGTCGAAACGACTACTAAAATGTATCGTATTCAAATTTAATTATCTCGCTAGATGACGGTTTCTACTTTGTGACGTTACATATTTTTGTTATTCTGATTGGACTTTCGGATGCAATTCTGAATAAGATATAATTCCATCTTGATACAACAATTACAACGCGAGATATTAAAATCTGAAGATTTTCAAAATGGCGATTTTCGCGGTGCCATTCTGAGCCAAATACCGTTTATTCCACGTTTCTAGTATAATTTTTTTTTTCCAGAAAATGAAAATGTGGGACGGGTTGTTTGATCGTCTTGGCGCAACCATGTTTTATTTCGATCTCAATATGAGAAACACGAATGTGAAGTTATTTTTCATGTACCTCATGTCTAAACAATACATTTTTGTGCCTATGTTATTTATATGGGAAGTACAAACATTTGGACCAACGCTAGTTATAGACTTGCGGTTGATGTGATAAAAGTGAAACGGGTGTAAAATAAATTTTCAAATGAAACTGCATTTTGTTGTGGCATGTTTTCCATAGAGAGACGGGATAAGTAAAGAATTACCTTCGTAAATTCAAATTCGTTTTTGAATTTTATTCTAAAATTGGTAGTACTTGCTTACTGAAACTTGTTGTGTGTTAAAAAGTGAGTTGCGTCATTCCATTTCCATTTAGGTACATATTTAGGGGAGGTTCCGGGAGGTCGGAAACCCCACAAATGCTGAATTGTATGCAGAATGAGTATAATTTTAGACATAAGCCCGTGGCACTCTCCCAAAATTAACTTCTTGATACGTGCCTGCTTCCATTTAAATACAAGTACCCTAGCCCAAGTATTACTCAAGTACCCTAGCTCAAGCGCTCCGTGCAAAGAATTTAAAATATGTCCGGGAATCCGGAAATGGGAAGGTGGGAACCCTAGTGTATGCTCAGATGACACCTCACTCACTTTAATGCGAGGGTAAGGAATTCACTTCTTTTTTTTTTTTTTTTTCTTAGTGTCCTCACCTCCCGCTTAGTTTATGGCTGTAGCAATCCTCCTTCTTTTTCCTACGCAGTGTTGCCAGTCCATTTCTAATATTTACCAGACACTTCTCGATTCATTAAAGTACAAAAGACTGTCAAATAACTTCTAAAGGACACACTACGCGTGGAGCATCGCTCGAAAACGTACTCGAGTGGTCTATATATTTATTAATAGTGATTTATTTTCTTCCACCTGTAGTCCTCCATCCTGTAACTATCGCATATTCACATTAAAAAATTAAATATGAGTAGTTGTAGAATGTACTCATTATGATATACAACATAGTCTGTCGACATGGTTAATGTTTCATTGTCTGTGTTTGTGTGTATTTATGAGTGTTTATATGTATATGTATTTTCTGTGTATATGTCAATATATTGTTGTGTGTACAACTCACTTTGAACGTATATTGAAGGTTGATTGGAAGAAAAGGTGTATCAGCCTTAACTCCGCCATAATAAATAAGACGAAATAAATATATCAGATGTACTTTCACTAATTTAGTCACAGCCTACCCATCCCCCCGTAATCCAGGTGGTAACGTCAGTGACTTCGGATAAAATGAATAGGCACACAGGTTCAAAACCCACGGCCGGCCATTCTGTCCGTTTCCACCCGTTTTACCAGCCGAATGCAAGTGGTAACTTAAGTAAGGAACCTGCCGCTAGCTTCCCTATACTTTCTGCTACCTTATCCCGGCCTGAGTCATAGATGCTTAAAGACGTTAAATAAATTTAAATAAAAAAAATCACACCCAGCGAGAGAGTTCATTGAACGGAATGGTTCCAGCCAACTTTACCAAAAATTATAGGCGCCATCCTTAGAAGGTCACAAGTTTATTCAGGAGTTTAATAGCCCAATCAACTAGACCCAGCTCTCGTGGACTATTGGTTATGTTCGTTGACTTCGGATAAGCACAAGGTGGCGGGGAAACTTCAAGCCCTGCTCATTCCGCCAGTTTTAAGAACTGAATGCCGGGATGGTACCTAGAAACTAGGCTCTGACTGTTGCCTTCACTTTTCTTTCACCATATTAATAAAAGAATTACAGGTGACCTCCATTAACCCTAAGAAACTATAAAGGTCAGAAATGATGAAAAGTTTTAATACATTTTTCAACTTCTTTAAGTCGGTTGACAAAACAAGTTAAAAATAATTTTGACCTTGACCATCAACCTTCTGGGAATGTGTAATTCCGAGAACGGCTTCAAGCGAACTTATTGCTCGCTAGTGCAATAAAGAGGACGGGCTAGTGAATACACTCGCCCCTGCAAGAAGTTGTTTGCCTGCATGGTTCACATCAAGAAATTAGAAAATAATTGAATAATAGTTGTGCTGAGGACTTTGGTGGAACATGCTAAAGATTTATATTGATTGTGTGTTAGAATATTACGTTAAACAAAACATAAGTTGGTAAAACGTTGGCTTCGTATTCGAAATCGCCTGGGTTCTATCCCAGCGGCCGACCATCCTGACAGGTCTTGCCAGGTTTTTACTATCACACCAGACAAATGGTACCTTCAACTTAGGGCTTAGCCGACTCCT
Organism: Lepisma saccharinum; assembly: GCA_022664845.1. Taxonomy (NCBI): domain Eukaryota; kingdom Metazoa; phylum Arthropoda; class Insecta; order Zygentoma; family Lepismatidae; genus Lepisma; species Lepisma saccharinum. The sequence goes on from JAGDQP010061844.1 coordinate 9,614, forward strand.
TCCCACATTCTTTCTCCTGCTCTTCCCAGCCGAAGCCATAGCTGCCTAAAGGCCATACATCAATTCAATTCAATAAACAAAATAAACCTTTTCCTTCTGAACTATGGTCCAAGTTCTCAGAAACTTCCGTTTTTACTACAAATAACTGCGAGGTGTCTAGTTCTATCTGTTGCTATATACTCCAGTAGTAATTGCTTATTTCTTGAGTCAATTTGAAATATTCCTAAATCCTAATAGAAATTTAGCACATTTGTAGGTTTCCCGCTACATATGTAACCAGAGATGCATTTAAGGGATAGGTCCTCCCCTCCCCCGAAATTAAAAGTTTAATGCAGAATTAGTATAATTTTATTAGTTAGCTTCTTCGTCACATTGATTTATTACGTACCGTATAACTTCCCTGGCTTCACTATGAATAGTTTGCCATTTTTTGCACACTGAAGGCATTATCGAAGAGATAACAAAGTCGCACGGAGTGAAGATGCACTAGAAAAAATCACAATAGCACCGGACCAACACTCACGCTACATTGAATCTCTGAGATGACACCGAGGTGACAATTTTCATGTCTGGCAATCCTGAAATTTCGGCTTGGGTCGGGAGAAGAGAAGAACATTTTTGAGTACTGAACTCGTATGAAAGGAAATAGAAACACACTCCTTGTAACCCACTTCGTCCCCCCGCGTACGCAAACAAGTCAGACGCCGAGTGTATATGGATCACTCCACAGTAGTGTCGTATGCCAACTCTAGGATGGTATTCCACGCCTGCTGTACCTGGATAGTCAGATCGGCAATTGCCGTTATAGACTGAGGATCAGGATGGGGTTGGTGTCCAATCATGTTCCACGCCTGTTTAATGGAGAATTGAGATCTGGTGATCTTGCCGAACATGGTAACGTTTACTTTTCGAAGCGGGTTAAGTACAGTGTACAAATGAGCTTTATCGCGTAAGTGGCAGTACAATGGGGTTCAACCATTCTGATTTAAATGCTCTACGTCATGATGCTCGGAATTACAATAACTTTGGTTCTGTTATCGTAGACAAATCCTTCCCCGACCTGAGCTGAAATGGGTCACCGGGTCAGGTTGGGTATCAATCATAGACCCAGTGATCCGGTCCAAAACTTGGTTCGAATTATCCGGTGACCCAGGAGACACTAGACAGAGATAAACTTTTTATTATGTCCTTATGTTACACTGTTGTGTTTGAACAGTTTTTCTTTCAGGAGGGGGTGACCAAAACATGGGTGCACGAGATATTCGACGCCAATATGTTCCTAACAATAGTAATAACAAATGGAAATAGTCTCATATCCACGGAAACAACAAAAGTACCCCTAGGGGTCTGCAAATAACCGTCGACTAAGGTAGTTGTGTGGTCTGAAGTGTTAATCAGTATTCTATCACCATGGTGCCGGATCACAAAATCAGACTTGTCATTGGGTCAAATCCGTATGAGTCGGGTCATTTGCGTCACTTCTGTCAAGACCGGGTCAATCGGGTTGTCAACAGACGTCAATCATTAGGACGGAGCCAGAGCTCCACTCTGTCCTCCAATTAGTTCCAGCACGACACCACTGAAGACGCATATGACGCGAGTGATAACTATATCTTAGTAGCTGTTCAGAAATGAGATATACATAGTTGGAATACTCATGATCTGAAAAGGTGAGGAAAACAATAACTTTCACTCTAAGCCTGCCCTTGCAATTTGGGTAGCTATCTCTAATTTTCTAGGATCCGAATCCGTCTCTAGCCTTCGTAGATCTTAGTACATTTCATATTATGCGAGTACACTCCGGTTTTATCAATAAATCAATTTACAATTAACGGTGTTGAGCAACGCGGTAACACAGCTAATCACCGCCACTGTTAAAATATACTTTAGACTTAGTGCAATTCTTGAAAATGGTTTATATCTCATACACACGATTCTATTATTTAAATACTTCAATACTTTTCATTTGCTTTGAAAATGAAACAAAATCATGATATTTTCTTTAAATGAAATTGTGAATTAATTGGAACTGGAACCAAATGATTCGTACATCAAATATGTTATGTTATAACATTTTTTGATTACGTCTGCTTGAGTTCTGGACTAGAACGATGAACCTATTCTCTTTCATTAAGTGGAATGTGATGAGGTAGCATATTTCACCCTTATTTTCTAATTACTAATGTGTAAGTGGGAAAGATGATTTATATGTCTAATTCGTTTTATTGATACGTAATTGAATGAGATAGCTTTCAGGTTACTTTTAGATGATATTAGTATAGTTCGTTTCACTACTAAATCGAGGGTGACTAGTATGAGGTAAAATACACTTCAGAAATTGTAAAATTTTCAAATTAT
>JAGDQP010061848.1:0-11970 GCA_022664845.1 Lepisma saccharinum
TCTTCGTTATCCAGGCCTGAGCCACGGTTGCCTAAAGGCCATAATTGAGACAGATTGATATGAGCATGATATCAGATAAATGTTTCACATCCATTATATTTCTAATGCACATTAATATTATATTCATTTAACCGAAGCCACCGATCACAAATTTCTGCTGTACTCAAGGGTAATGTATTTACTGTACATAATTTTACCAGTTGCCTGGGAACTTCTCGACCGTATTTCTGTTTGTAAAATACAGATAGGCCTATTTCATCCATTGAGGTCAAGAAAGGAGAGACAGCGATCACCAGGCTAAGGTTACGATTTATTTTTGTTGAAAATATTGTGATACCCAAAGTGAGGATGGAGAACTACAGTTTTTAATTCTCAGTGTTCAATGGGACGCGTGGCTCTGCTATATTTAATTTCCGATTAAAAGTTATTCTTACAAAAACACGGTTCCGGCTCTATATTTCTTACCGCAACGGTGTTCCGGCTCACTTTAAACACTGGATGACACTATCCAAGATCATTATTAGAGTATAAACTAACATTCAGGATAGTCTGGGAATCATCACTCAGAATCGCATCCATGTGATAACAGTGTGATATGTAAACACTACTTCATACAGTGCTACTTCTCTTTCAAACTAATCAGAAAAAAAAAATACTTTTCTATCACATATTGGAAATATACGTTAATTACACATACTTACGTTAAGTACCTCTTATGCCATCGACGAGAACCCACATAAACTTACATCGTTTCTACCTGAAGAGAGAACAAATATAAAACGAACAGAGGAAGGACATAAAGTACTTACCTCCGGTTCGTTGTTTAGACTTGTATGATGAAAATCACTCTGCGTTAACGATCTCTTGTGTACATGGTTGTGCTCGAAAAGGTAATATCCTTTTAAGCTGCCAATCTGAAACAAAAAAGGACAAAGTTTTAATGAAATTCATCATTGGTATGTTTTTCTTACTGCTAAAAGCAAGCTGTTTCAGGCATGTTATTATACGTCTAACAAGTTATTATAAGTTGCTTTAAAACATACGCGTCAAAATGTTTTTCATCCAACAAAACGAATGCGCAAAAAAAAGGCTATAAACGTAACTAGTTGAGGTGTACAGGCAATATAATGTATTTGAACAATTATATTTATGGATGTTTTTCCGCTGTGAAATGTTTATTTTATGTGCGTATACAAGGTTCGGTCAACAAGTAAAGGTTGCAAGTTAATAACATATGTGCTATTTAAAACATCTGAGAGAAAATTTGTGTAGTATGTAATATGGTCATTTAGCCACAAGTAATAAAACTTATTTTGATTTCTTTGTAGCAGTTAAGCAGTAATGGCCAGTCTACAAGAACGCCTTTTCAAATAGTACACTATGATGGAGTTCCTCTTGAAAATGGAACCATTTGCTAATTGCCCTAGGAATTCCTTAATGTAATTCAGTGGTGGTTTAAAGCAAGCTGGGGTCCGAGGCAAGTGGAGGAGGAAAGCTAGGGACCCCCCGGGGGACTTACCAGTCAAGATACATAACTTCTCGCTCACTCGCTGTGGCCTTTACATGAGAATGATTATTAAGATTGTGGTTTATAGGCCATTACAACCAAGTGCAGAAGTAAAGAATCCTGAGACGATATATTTCTTAAACGTCACCCACCACCTTCGAGGTGCTCTATTGATCTGCCTTAATGAGCGGTTAATCATTCGCGTCGGCGACCGGTGGGGCCTATCGGTATGCAGATCCTGGGGCGTGGCCATCTCTTGGACACCCGCTTACGCCACTACTGCTGTAATTACAAGTGATGAGACTTGGGTGAATTTCTACGATTTCTAAGAGAGAAAGGAATGGCGTTACAAATCGTCCTCAGCGAAAAAAAAGTAAGTCTTTCCAGGTCACCTCTCTGTATCAGGATGTTTTAGAACCAAAAACGGGGTAGTCCTGGTCAATTTTAGAAGGAACGTGCGACAACAAACACTGGCTCAGAAATCAAGGTTTATCTTAAACGGACACAATTTTGTAGCCCTCATGGCTTCAGTTCTTTGTTCTTTCATTCGATACTATGTTCGTAAAAAAGGAAAGAGGCAGGCTTTGAACGGAAATCAGTCATGACGCCCAGTGACTGGTTTCACAATCTCCTACGGAGTCGAGGATCATAAAGATGAGTTCACCAAGCTTCATCTAAGCCTTATATCTTTTTAATGGCTTCTTCGATAAATTTTTACGGTTTTCTTCAGTTTTAACAGGCGAAAGCTGGGATTGTAGTTTAACTAGGACCCTGACCACTACATTCCCAATTCCTGTCCCCAGGAAAGATCGCCAAAAGACGTCGTATCTCAAACGTAACGAGCTTAGATAAAAACAAAGCTTCCAGACCAGCCAAGAAAATAAAACAAGTGTTGACAACAGCATTTCCAGGCTCTGGTCTGACTATCGCTTGGTGGCATCGATAAGGGGATTGATAACTATAAAAAACCTTCAATAATGTTATGGTTCGAACTACACACATAACATTTTCTATTTGTTGTTTTCTGGTATGGTTACTTAAAAATTGTCTGTTTTAATACGGTATGGTGCACGTCACTACCTTATGACCTGACCTATCTTCATCGTTTAGAGGCGAGATCGTCGACTCGGGACCATTATTGGGAAGAGGTGCAAGTTCAATTTTGTGCCCACGCAGGATTAGTATTTTTTCGAGAAATTCTTCGAAATATCACCAACTGAAAGCAAAGTATGGTAGAAAGAACAGAGGTCCTGCCAACTACCTCCCTCATCTTTGCTACACGTAAGATATGCTCATGACGCATGTCATTTGATCACCCTTCAGGTTCATGACGCGTTCAACTCGTAGATGAATGTACAAGCTACTAATGCAAATCACTAACGTAAGTTACGCCATTAATCAACACCAGGTAAAACTGGCCATCGGCTTCTTGTTACTCTTCACTATAACACTGTGCTCCATATTCATTTAATTAAAAAAAAAACGGCGGTAAGACCAAGTCGAAATATGTCATCTTAGAATATAATTGCTGCTTTTCTTGTTTTTCTTTATTTCTCTACTCAAACAGCCTACGTCAATTCCTAAAATCTTTGCCCCTATCGGGAATCGAATCCAGGTCATCCAGCTACGAAAGCGAGAGCTAACCACTTGCTTAAACAGGATAACTTTAATTACGATACCAAAACTATCTATATTAAAATGAACAGACATTTTTATTAAATAAATCTGACATTACATCGATCAGTGGCAACAAGACTTCTAGGTCTACATGTGTTGTTGAATCACTTGTATACTATAAAATCCCTACATCAACTGTAGGGAAATTATTATGTATACAGGCTACATAAGACTACAAGCCAGATTTTTGAAGACTACAGGCTTGTGATAAGAATGTCTTAAAGAAAGAGCTCATTTACGATTTAAATTTTCAGATGAAGAAAGAAAAATTACGATTTATTCCTAAGTAGAACTGAACGAAAAGTGCCACCGAGAAACAAATTAAATTCGGAATCAGGAAAACAAACAGTTTGTCTATCAATATAAAAAGACCACTAAAGTTTCCCCTGATTTACTTTTTTTTAAAAAATCACTCTCTTTAGTTGGAAACACTTCATTATTGATCCACAAACACATCAATGTTAATTTGTTTTTAGATTTTCAATTTCTTTGCTAATTACAACCAGCCTGCAGCATCAGCAACCATTGTCACAAAACAGAATATAAAACAACCGAATGTATTTAGAATTCAATAATAATTTACAATGACTTTTAATTAGGTTATCCCCCCTCTCTCTCACTCAATAAAAGGTTCATATAAAAAGCAGGCATTAACTGACACCTCTGCCACTCTCTCTACACATTCTCGCTTTCCTTATTCTGAATATGAAATTCACGCACTGGTGGACTTTTCCATTACAAAATGCAAGATTACATTAAGTTTACAGTCCTATAACAATAATGCTGTTTATATTCATAGACTTTACGTTACCTCCCCGTTTCGTATTTTTCCGGTGTTCTATTTTCCATATTAAGTACTAATATCGAGATTTACAGAAAGAACACCAACGAGCTTATGCGTCCAAATCGGGTGCCGTGTGGTCAATGAACATCGGGCCCGAAATAAAACTATCGTAACGGATTATAGTAAGGAAGCCCTACTTGCTTCTAGTCTTACTTTTTCAATGTACTATAAAAGTAATGAAAAACAAGATATTAGTTCAAAGTTATTGAAATCAGAAATTTGTAGGACACCTTTGAAGTCTTTCACTATCACTTCAGTGGCGCCTTAGTTTCATTACTCCCAATTTCAGATAATCTCTGTTCCTCCCTGAATACCCAATACTCGAGTGACTTCATTCAACAAGCATTTGAAAAAAGTAAACTAGGACGAAATCTTGAGATCAAGAAGTCAATGATTTACGCTTCAGTAATCCAATTGGATACGGAAGTCTCTGAAATAATGGCGCAAACTTCGGGGGGCTTACATCAAAACACGAAGAAAGTTCTTTTGAACAAATTTCGGAATATGATTAATTTCGGAGGTACAGGCGTTTAAAGTCACGGCGGCTTTGCCGTAACAAATCATTCTCTTAAGTAATACCGAATACTACACCAATACAAGTATTTAAGTTATGTTTGTGATTGACAAATGCAGCTTAGAGGAGACTTTTATACTTGCCCTATTAAACCAAATAATTCCTTGACAATGACATTCTTAAGTTGCCTATACGGTGCTCCGTCAATCAAAAACATTGCTTAAATACTTCGGTTAAACACATCAGGTATTACTTCGAGTTTGATTTGCTAAGCCGACACCGCTTACGTTATCACGTGTAGAGTTATAACGTCATTTGTGATGATGTCGTAGTGACTTTCAGCGCTTGTATCTCCGAAATTAATCCGATTTTGGAATTTCTTCAAAGGAACTTTCTCTTGTTTTGACGTAAATAACCAACTTCCGAGGTTTGCGCCATTATTTTCCGGACACCCTGTGTATACAGTTCTTGCTTTTACAATAACCTGTTTATTGTGAGCGTAGTTTGAATAATATTCCATAATCACAACGGCGATTTAAGTTTAGAGCTGTACTGTATGGTCTTGCAATTCGGATACAAACTATTCAAATTTAGAACCGTTTTGTTGACAATATAAAATATGTTACTTTTGATAAGCTTGATAAGATTTCTTACCATATCCTTCTCAACCGACGAGTTCGTGTCATTCATAAAATTTATTTAGCTCCAGACTAGGTTGGTGCCCAAACATTCCCCTGCAATACGAATCTTATCACACGACACTGCTCAAAATATACCGACAAGCAAACAAACTGATGGGGCAGAAAAAAGTTCTAAATTTCTTTCTTCCATAATGGTCAGAATGTCAAAATATGTGCACATGCAAATTTTGGCAACTCGAGCGCAATTACTTTGGGAGATATCAATGACGTACCTTGTAATCGTCAGATTATTGTTTCAGAAGAGTTAAGAAAAAGTGTGGAAATACTCGTATATTTGTAAAATGATGGAAGAAATGGGAAACAAATACATGGTATAATGGGATACTGGGTGGAAAGCGCTACATGTTGGAGGGTACGTTCTTCACGGCCGCCATATTGAATCTCGATCGGTTTTCTAAAATGGGAAAAGGGTCATGTAATAAGTCATTCTGAGCTAGAATTTTACGGGAAACACACTTCTGAAGTAAGTTTTGCCGTAAATGTAATACTGTGAGAGATAATGGTGTGTGACATTAATATGGGCTATGATCCAAAAGCCTGGTTTTGAAATAATAAAGGAATTGAAACTTAAATGCATACAAATTGTTCTTGATTATATTGTCATATAGATATGCATTTAATTTACATTTCGTTTATTATTTCAAAACGAAAAGGTGTTTTCAGGCTATTGTATCATTAGCTTATACTAGTATCACACAACATTACCTCTCACAATAGTACATTTACGGCAAAACTGACTAAAGAAACGTGTTTCCCGTAAACTTCTAGCTCCGAATGACTTATTACATGACCCGTTTCCCATTTTAGAAAACCAATCGAGATTCAAGATGGCGGCCGTGAAGCACATACCCTCCAACATGTAGCATCTTCAACCCAGTATCCATTACTATGTATTTGCATTCAATTTCTTTCAGCGTTTTACAAATATAAGAATATTTCTACAAAAAAAAAAAAAAATCTCCGCACTTTGGAAAAAAAGAATCTGACTATTATATCATCAATATCTTCCAAAGTAACTGCGCTCGAGTTGCCAAAATTGTATTTTGACATTCTAACTATGATGAGAGAAGAAAATTTAGAACTGTTTTTTTGCCCCATCTGTATGTTTGCTTGTGAGTTATTAAGGAATACATTTAATTTTTTTCAATGTGTTTATTATTTCTCTCATATTTGTTTATACTAAGTATTTGATAAGTATTTGTTTATCAGAACTTTATTCCACTGATATTGAAATTAAATTGAAAATTGTATTCGAACGGTTACAGAAATCCACGAACTTTTACCCACCCCACCCAAGTCAACCCTTTTCAATTTTCAGTAGCAAATGGAGCTCATTATTATTCTTGAACACGAAATTGCGTTCAAAAATACTTGTACATATTAAAAGGCAAGAATGTTCTCATTGCGTTATTATCCTTAAGAGATCTTCCCCGTAAGTAGAAAACAAAAATAACGAAAAGTTCCTTCCACACAAAAAAAGAAAATAAGCATCCTCAAAATTTAATAACGAAGTGTTGCACCCACGTCAAGATTCCATAGATATTGAAGATGAAGGGTTTACTGCACGCCTTGTTATCTACACAAGCCTTTTAATTATGAACTGCTGAAGGTTTCGGAAGCGACCACGCGAAAAACTAAAAACAGCACGCTTCACACTTTTTTTCTAATCTCGTTTTCATAACATAAAAGAGAGGGGAAGCACGAAAACAAGCTTAAATTCTAGTAAGCAGCCACTGACTAAGTTGTTCAGTGGAAAAGCCTGAGCTGTGATACACAACAGTAAGTGCTCAATTCAGCTGGTAGTAAGGTAATGGTAACTATACAAACAATCGACCCTCTTATAACGGATTTCTTCTTCCGTTCGAGAGCCCTTTAGTGTCTTCTACATTCCCCTCTGTTACCTTTCCTTAATAATTCAAATATGCAAAACCGCATGCAAGAAAGATTATTTTTTTGGAAACTACATTATCATCCTCATGGAAGACAGAGTAAAACTGGGCCCGTTAGAATTGATTGAAATAAGTCTTGTAGATTGCCGTCATTACTATCCAATAACATTGCACAGACTAATCCTGTCAGATCTTGTGTCAAAATACGTTCTCCCTCACCCCCGTTAAAATACAGCTGATGATAAATTTCGAAGCCTGAATAGCTAGTTTCATCCATAACATTCCTCGAAAGCTATTACAAGATATTTTTTGTGTAACACCTCCCCTCCCCAGAAATAGGGTTATGATAATTGTTTTGTTTATGATAAACTAATGTAATTAAGGTTCAAATTTCAGTGTAATAATTAAGAGCTAGTCAAACTGACTTCAGGTGGTTCATAATGTATTTCGAATCGGGAGTTTCAGTCAAATCTGCCTGTTTCCAGTTCTCTGTTATTTTCACATTCTCTCTACGTTTATTCCTTATTAACAACTTTTCAAATTTTAGAAACAGAACACAGCTCTCAGATAACTCTTTCTCAAAGCAACACAGATTTTATAAATGGTTGGAATGTAATTAATCCATTCCAGTTTTTAGCAATATCTTTCTAAACACAATCTGTATGCTAAATGCGTCATCCCTAGTTTTCAATCACTTGTTCCCAGTTCAAAATAGTACCAAATTGCCTAAAACATTTATCACATGTTACTTTAACATAACAGCGTCTCTAATCTCGAAGTAACTTCGATTTTGAATTTATCTACGGTCTTTTGGCATCTTTGACTCAGGCCGATTTAACTCGAATGTAGTAAGGTAAAGAAAGACAATTTCGCAGTACTATTTTATAAGCTTGCTGCTAGGAACTCTAGTGCAGTAGGGTTTCACAATTGACACAGGAGATAAAATGATACGTTCATTTCAACCTAAGCTACTCGTTCAGATCTCCTGCGACGAGACCAGTGCACTTTGAAACAAATGAAACGTTACGTTCTTGACCTTATCTTACTTCACCCTACTATTTTTAAGTTGATTTTAGAAACAGATACAACCCAAATTAACAACATACAACACTAAAAGTGATTTAAAATTTTTTTATATTATAGGACCTATACCGAGTGTCGAACATTCGATATATCATCATCTTTTTCATCATCACTATCAATCTGTAAAACCAAACTTCAACAATATATAAACCTTGATATTATTTCTGTGCAAGCGTGCCAATAAATAAATAAAAATCTAAAATTGGCTTGTTTTAAATCTGAAGGAAACTAAGTACATAATAACTGCTATGTTAATTTATATAAATAAAATATATGATGTGTTACTCAAGAATAGATGAGACATAACCGACGGTATTTTGTGTGTTATGTAAAACTTTAAATGGAGATACTGACTGTAGCTATTGGTTGTGAATTTGATTTTATGTACCAGGACAGAGAGGCAAACTTATACCTCGATTTTATTCCAAGGGGTCAAAGGTACATCTGCATAAATTCTCACCTTTCGTGCCCAGAGATTGTATAGCAATGTGACTATGAAGGTTGATGCTGATACTTTTAATATACCTTTAAGCTAATATAAACAGTGATTAATTTTACACAGAAAAAAATGCATGTTGTCTGTATTATTAAATGTATGTTAAGCACCTCATGTTTATGTATATTGTTTGTTTATATATATTTATTATATCCATTTTGTTGGGTATCTTGGTTCAGTAATGGACAAATTAATAAATAAAAATTAAATAAGCATTAACTTTTCTCCTCTTATTTTAAAGTAAAAGAATAAACAAAAAGAAATTCTTCCGTACGTCACCTATCAAATACTTACGGATACTTATTAGAAAGAACTTTATCAAGAGTAACCAAGGTAGAGATAGCATGTAAGGTAGGTGACGGCAATATTGCCATGCTTGCAAATCTGCCACCCACCCCTATTCTCTCTGTTTTGAAGCAGAGTCGAAAGATCTCGGTGGTGTTAGGCCAAGCATCGGATGACAAACATTATTTATTTTACTCCCAGAGTTCTTGATAATACGCATGCGCGGCATAGTCAGTGGTGAGGGAAAATGCATGCATTTTACTTTTGCTGCGGTAAGTCAATGTGCATTTCCTAAATATTATTAATTTGACTCTTATCACGTAATTCATAGAAATGTTGAATGTATTGTACATCACACACAATAGGTAATGTGTGAGTTGTTGATGTTTGTGGAGTTCAGTTGTTCATCCCACGTTTCTGAATGGCGTTAGTGCGTATAGTTTCGCCATATGAACCAAATGTATTTTCTTAATTAAACATAATTATAATTATTTTAGTTGCAATGCTCGATATTACTTTGAACTCAAATAGTATTGAGACCTATCTAGAAAATACGATTTTCAACATTGTTACTACAGTATTTTTCATGAGTAATGTTTTCTTTATTTTAACTGAAATATTTCAGTAATAACTGCTCAAATAATAGTTTCTAGTTCACTAATAGGTTGTACCACATATTACTATTTTACATATACAAACAATTCAGAATACAGACTGGTGAAATTGTGTGCATCATGTATGCAGTTGGCCTTTTGCAAAGTTTCCTCTTTCTCATAGTCGGCTGATAACTGTATTCGTCTTTATATGTTTTTTCGGTAAATATCACCCTATTCATACGTGCGCTACCCTGACGTAACGAGTTTCGCCCTTAAATAAATAAATAAAGCTTAGAATGGCGGAATTGCCGCCTCCTAATTAGTTCAGAATCTAAAGCCCTGAGACCATCTATGGTGTAATTTCACCTTTCCTGTAACCGAAACAGCCGTATTACAACGGTGGTCGCACTAGAGTCCACGAGAACAATTTTAACGTTACCTCTGTATGGGGTTATCATACGTCACAGCGTTTATGCGGACATGTCCGCATTTTAGCACTGAAAATACCTGTCCGCAGACATTTTTTTTGGAATCCTCTAATTTGCCTGCGTATTTCGTATCCAAGAACAATTTCAATCTAGCTGATTTAAAAACAAAGCAACATAGAATCAAAGTTGTGTATTTCTCATTATGCGAGATGCAAATACCAAGGATTAACGCACACATACACATAAACAAGAAATACATAGTACGATCTTTCCTGAGACATACCGACTTGTAAGAACAGTTATGATGCGCATGTGCAAAGCTGCTTGTAATCGACAGTATCTTCCAGTTGGTGTGATGCACCATTAAGCAAATGAAGACCAAAGTACGGTAATGGCTTACCTGTTTTAATATGTTATATAATGTAATGTGTTGGTTGTTTGCATTTTTAGGTTTTAGAATATGGTAATCCTATCCGTGTAAATCCAGAAGGGGTACGTCATTATGCCGATGTTGTCGGAACTCGTCCAATTACCCTCCACAACACGGTATAGGTCGTGAAAAAGATTGTTTTTAGTTTCCAATATCCTTAGGACTTTATGGATACCATTATCACAATTTAGACAGCAACAAACATAGAGTGAGTACCGTAAATAGCACAGAAAAAGTGAGATAGGTGACTAATGAAAAATAGCTACTGTAAAAATCCAACAAAACAGTAACAAAAAATGAAATGACGTCAACAATGTTATCACCCCTACTAAAAGGTCCGATGGGGACAAAAAAAAATCCTTATCCTGAATGGGATGTTTCTTTTATATTTTTTGTATAAATATCATGCCATTTTTACAATAACTAATGAACAAGTCAAACACGTTACAGAAACTGAGGTACAAGCAATGAAATGCCATACTAAGCAAGCTTTCGGTCTCTTCTATGTGTACAGAAATACGTAGTAATGAAGGCTGATTCTCTCAATACACTTTTATACGAATTCCTTTTTTCCCTTTTTCCTTGCACTCTCCACTTTTCCCATTGCATGGACTCCCTCTGGCATCCTCCTGCAACCTGCTACTTTCATTTTCTTTTTTCAATAGCCTTACGTTTAGTTTGAAAAGTTTCCAGCAGAAAACACCTTCGTTCACTCCCACGATTGAAACTTAAAAATCAATCGCGTACGATTAAGCGATCAGTTGCTTAGATAACATGATATATGTAATGACGCAAGCCTATTCACTGACGCAAATTAAATTAATTAATAGGAAAACTTTCAAATAATCTGAAAAATCGATCTTTCAGATGTGCTGATGCTATAATCATTAATAGTTATCGTAAAAATGTATCGTTAAGGTTAATGCTAAGATCACCAACAAGCTAAGAACACTATCTACTTTTTTTTTTATTGTTGCACAAAATTTCAATGCTGCTCTTACAAATTCAAGCCTAGAGAGTTCAAACTATCAGGTAAGAAAGTTAACAACATATTCAAGAGATCCGTGCCGAGTTTTAATTTTCCTTCTTGTTCACTGTTGAAAGAACTTCAATGTTAAAGGTTTGGATATCCATAACAACAATGAAGCGATTTCAACAATGAACAAGAAAGAAAATAAAAATCGGTACGGATAGAAATCTTGAATTGGTTATGAACTTTCTTCCCTGAAGTTTGAACTCTCTACGTTTGAATTTGCAGAAGCGCAGGCACTGAAATTTCGTGCAACGATAAAAATACACTAGACATACATGGAGAGTGTGTTGCAATCTTTTCTTGGAGATCTTTGCTTTACATTAACCTTAAATTCTCTTTAAAATAGGTATACTCGACAAAAATAACAAATGAGTTTTGTATGAATATTACATGACTCACTGATCACAACTAAGCCCCAGTTTTACAATCGACGGCTAGGCTTCTGGTCAGGGTTAAGTTGAGGCCAAGTCATATTTTGCCCAATCGG
>JAGDQP010061849.1:1317-11970 GCA_022664845.1 Lepisma saccharinum
TTCTGAATCACATATTCTAACGCAAAGTTAAACAGTAGTGGTGACAAGGCATCACCTTGTTTCAATCCGTTGCGAATCTCGAAATTATCTGACATATTATTATCTATCCGTACTCTGCTTATGAGGTCGCTGAGACACATGCTCCTTAGTTAAACCAATTTTTTTTCGGAATTCCAAAATATACCATGGTATTGTATAGTTTTTCCCTTTTCATAGTCATATGCTTTCTTAAAATCAGTGAATAACTACTGATCAGTCCCATTGCATTCTCATTTCTTTTGTAAGATTTGTCTCAAGGCGAAAATCTGGTCCAACGTCTATCTATTTCTTCTGATTCCTCATTGACGATCCCCAATTATGTCATATACGTACTACGCTTAGGCGAGTTAGCAGGATATTGCTAAGTACTTTATAACATGTTGGGAGTAACGAGATTCGGCCATACTGACATGATTATAGGAAGCACTCATTCTACATGCAGGTTCCTTCTAATTATATTGGTTTTTGCTCTCTGGCAGTAAAGAAAACCACTGTTTTCATTTTGTTGTCATCAGTAAAAGTACATGTTAGGATAGTTTGGATACTAGATCAGAGCAGTCAATGTAATTATGGACCAAGTTATGAAAACAGATAAGAACCTCATTTTCCACGGGTTCCGTGAGTTATTGAACACCCTGCATTTGAAACACCACTAGTTTGCACTTAAATAAAATGACATGCTTTGTTATATCTGTACCTGAGAGCCAGAACCGCATAAGCCGAAAATCTTTGTTTTCTAGAAAAAAGCAAAAACTACTTCCTTTCATATATAAGTTTAATGGACAAAGTGCATAATACACTTACTTTTTAACATTATTTAATATGTTTACAATAAGAATCATTATCTGTGGCCTTCCGAATACTGTACAAAACTACATTACTCACGTTTTGGCCAAAATTGAATTTACATGGTTCTGGCTTTCAGGTAGAGATATATCCTCGAAATTTAGATGCATCGTTCCATAGAAACCCAATAAATATATTCTTTGTTGCATTCTGATTGAGAGTTTGGTCTGCTCCTTTTCTAAAATTTGTAACATCAATAATTCCAAAGTTCATTGCAGTTAAGACTTGTTCAACGTTTTTATTATTCAATGTTATTCAATAAACAGTAAAGGTAATGGTCATCATAAAAGCATATTGAATTTTAAAAATAAACTACCACTAAATACAAATGATTTGATTTAGTATTGAAAGAACCATTTGAATGAAACTTAAGGAATTATCTATGAAATGTATCTGCAGCTGAAAGAATGCCAAACCTAGGTGGCATGGCAATCAAAATTTAAAAAGAATAAAAAAGAAGTTTTGAACAACGTGAAGTTGGTAAAATGCCGAAAACTTATTTTGAAGATAAGCCAAATATTCTGTCTCCTCGCCTTCCGTGTTTTATTTCTGACCAACTCTGTTCAAATTATTGTCTTATCGTCGGCGAAGCCCAAGGTTCAAATAAGTGCTTAGTGGCATCTTTTTTTTTTAAAAAAAATGGAAGAAATAAAGTTTTGTTGAAAAGATAGAAGATTAGCATGTTTTATTAGAGAGAAAATTGCTTATAACAAGTTCCAAGGTTATGACATTTTATCCAAACTCTAGACTATTTCAGTCACTATCTTAAACGCCAGCACCATGAAGAGAGAATTCAATGATGTCATTCATTCACCATTGTCATAAATGATGTGACAAAATCTGCAGGTCCTTCAATGCAAGCGTAGTCTGAATAAGCGGTTTTGATAGTCGAGATAAAAATAATAAAAAATATTGGCGACAGCAGGGGTATATTTCAATTGACATTTATTAATGGCCTTTAGGCAACTCTGGCTCAGGCCGGATAGAATAATGGAGAGGATTTCGGAAGGAAGTCGACTACGACCTAGTTTGAAGATACTATCCCAGGATTCGCCTTGCACGATTGAGGAAAACTCTAGAAAAACCTGAGTCAAAATAGGCTGTTACTGACATCGTTCCCAGGACCATCCAACTGCTAGGCCTTGTAGTTCTATCAATCGATCTACGACCGCTGGCTAGAAGAGATACATCCCACACCATAAAATAATAGATGAAGTTTGATGTGAAAGCGGTAAGCATGTGTTTATCAGGACTTACGATCAGGAATTCGTCAAGGATTTTTAGTTTGCGGGTATAACTAGAGCTTTGTAAGGTTTTATCATTAAAATAATAATGAAGTTGGGATGTACTCAACGATTTGCAGGGATTTGCACCCCTATTAAAGGGGGGGGGTGGCAGGATTCCTGCGTATGATGAACAAAATATATACAGAAAGGAATTATAACCAAAGGTGACCGGGGGTTCCTGCTGGAAGGAGATGGGCAAATATGTTGTGTATGATTAATTCGGAAGGAGGGTTCAAAATTCATCTTCATGACTTTACTTCATTGATTACAAAAATAGCAGAAACATTGTGCATAGAAAGCGAGTAAAATGAATGTGTTATTTGTTAGTGTAGTTTTAAGAAGGAAGATTTCCGAGACTACATCCGATGGCCCAGAGCATCTTCACCGAAGCAGATTCGAGTGAGATCTATTTCTAGCTCAGTTGGAATTTCTCCCCCACCTCCCTCCTCTCCTGCCTATACCTTCTCTTCTACGTTTTTATCGCTGCGCTTTGACTTTTCCTTTCTTTAGTCACTTGGATCAAAACAAAAGAATGTCTTCAATTCTCGTTCAAACATAGGGAGGAGATTTTGGTTAACAAGGTTGTCCAAAGGACAATTTACAACGCAACACATTTCAACTTCACTTTACACGGTCACACACTGACTGTATTGAGCAGTGCTGGATTAAGCAATTTGGGGACCCTGGTCTATTGACTCCCTCTCTGAGGTATAGATTTTGTTAGGACCCCTATTATCTATCTCTTGTAGTACAGTTGTAAGGGTAACTTATTTACCTTTAGTGGGGCCCTGAAAGAGTGAGGACTCTGGGCTGCAGCCTTTACACCACTCCTTAATCCGGCTTTCGTATTGAGCTTTATCTTTTAACAACTTGAAGCTGTTATTTTTTCTTAAATTTTATTTAAGGCCTTAGGTAACTTTGGCTCAGGACGTATGGATGATGATGATGGAAGAAATAGTGGAATGAAAAAAGTGGGAGGAAACGGGACAACCTGAGGAAACCAACCCACACGGTGTTTGTCCACCACCACCACAAAGCCCACATCGTATAAGCTGGGATCGAACCAAGGACTAGTGGTGAGCGCTCTACCACTGAGCCATCGTGGCTCAACTTATAGTTAGACAATGCATGACTAAGATAGGAAAAAATAAGTCACAATCTTTTCAGAGTAATAGATTACTAACTGTAAGTATTTAGCTTTGTAGATGAAGAGACTACACTAAAAGGAGAAGAAAGGGTCAGTTGTGAAAAAAATAATAATATACTGATGATAGATAAAATTGTATATAGATAGAAAAACCCATTATCAAAATCTTTTATGCCACCTGGCGTCAGTCTAGCTGAACTAGGAACGAAATAGTGCTAATATGGAGTGATTATTTCTGCGTTCGATTAAACACCGAGGAAAGAACGGAATAAGAGCTGGGCATCTGATACTACATCTTGTTAACCCGCAAGAGGTTATAGGTATTATTGTGTATGGTGTGGCATTATTTCAGTTCGGCTGGACTGACACCAGATGGTATGAAAAATATGGGGAGAATGGGAATTCTTTACGAGTATAATTATTTAATCTATGACTCGTAGACTAGCTTGTAGATGGTCTTAACCTTTATCTAAATGCAATACTGGGCTGATTGATACCGTACGAAGCTAGGGAGCGGAAGGGACACTTAATCTTGTTTGTTCATTTCCATTCAATTTAATATCGACCACATTTTCAGTTCTAAGGCCCGCTTAACACGGAAGCATTTCTGCTACGATAAATCGTAGCATTTTCTTACCTTATAATCCATTAGAATCGTTATGGAATATACCATAGCATCTTGTACTATTGTACTTTGACACAGTAGTATGTGTGCTAACACTACGATTTAACGTAGCATAAATGTTTTCGTGTCAAGGGGGCTAACTCAGTTTTCTACACTTCTTAACGAGTGCGCCCCGTTTTCGGATTTATATCTTAACCCTAGTTCTTGCAAATAACTTTAATATTCTCAAGAATTACCGCAATACTTTTATATGAATAACTCAAGAATTAAAGCATAAATCTAAAAGTGGGTTGCACAACGAAAAACGTATAAAACTGAGTTCAATCCGAAAATTTGGTCCATATAAAATTAGACTGGAAGTAGATAAACAAGGTTAAATGTTTGCTCTGGCCTCTATTTTTTGAAACTAATCAATCACTCCAATATCGTTATGCCGAGTTCTCGTGATTAAAATGTTTTGTGCGACTTGCCTAACGTAAGACTACTTTGGCCGCTTTTGATTTTAACATTAACAAATTTTACCTGACTGTCAGCGTTATTGTTAATAATGATATGATGCAATACAGTAATATCATAACGAAATTAATTGTTAATGTGATTAAAATCGATAGTAATCACGAAAATTAACTATACACTATAACGTTTGTGATTGTAGGCAGTTCACAGAATCTCCAGAGAAGGCACAAAATCATAACGTCCGTGTCAAGTTCTTCCAGAGCAACAACACAGCTAAGAGAGCGGCAGGGAATAGAAGGCAACAAAAGATTGTGCTGAATCTGCAAATGAGATTGGGAACTTTACCGAGGACGCGATTGGATTCAATGCATCACATGCGAAAAATGGTTATATGGGATCTGCTCTGAGAACTTAAAAAATCCATATTACGAGCGCGTAGTTTGTGAAGACAAATAGGTTTAAACCACATGATTTTAACTGACCTTAAATTCTAAACGGAATTAAATTAGCTTTAATCAAAAAACAGTATACCGATAATTCACCAAATAAGAGATGAAGTTGATGTAAAACTGTATCATATTTCATTTATATCAATATTATTACATATTGTTTCGAGTTAAAATTGCAATAGAATTTGTACATGCAAAAGGTTTCTTGGAATTCGCAGCAAAGCAATTAGTACTTCATGTTTGAAATCTATAGGAACACTCAGAGAGATTTCGTATGCTGAGGTGGGTATTTACGGTTTTCAGTTCTTTGGGCACATGCACAGAATGAAAAAAAAAGTACCGTACATGCAGTTATCATCAAGTGTTTACCTCCTCCATCTTAATCATTTATTTTAGCAGAAATGAGACATTCTCAGGGAATAGGGATCTGATCCCTTATTGACAAATAGAAAAGTGATTAAAATGTGGCGTAAGTCGTTGGAGAAACTTAATTAGTCTGTTTGGGGTTCAGGCAACGTATGTTTAATTTGATTTATTCTATCATTATACTAAGAGATGTTGTCAGGCCCATAGAGATCTAAGTAATCCTATTTAGTCCCGTCGCCCAGTTTTTGATTTCAAAATCAAATTAATGTTCTTCTCTACAAATGCAGTACATATGAACACCTCAGGGAAACAAAATGGTAAGCACCATAAGAAAATTTCCAGAGTATCTTGAAAATAAAACACAATTGTGTCTAAATCTTGAAACTTCGAACGCAAACTTCTTGCTTTTTGTATCCAACAACTGTCTGTATGCCTGAAAGACAAAACGTTTGCGATCGAAGGTTCAAGATTTAGACATAATCATATTTTATTTTCAAGATATTGTGGAAATTTTCTTATAGCGCTTACCATTTTGTTCCTCCGAGGTGTTCATGAAGTGTGCGCCAAACTAAATAGCTATATGTAAAGAATAAAAAACACTGTAATACCTTGTTTACGTTACTAATATCTTACCATAATTAAAGTTAACCAAGATTAGTATAGTAATGTAAACGCAAGTTACTCTTAACGCATGTTTTAAATTTAACCAGCGTCAACTTACGACGGTTATCTTCTAACGTTAGTAATCTAAACGTAAGTTAGGTGTTAAACGAGGCTCACTTCGTGAGTTAATTTGTTTCATTTTCGAAATATATAACATTCTAGTAATGAGTATTGATTTAATAGTTTAGAAGAATAATGGCACAACTACTTTAGAAAGTGCTACGCTATAATACATTCATTTGAGTTGATTATTCTATCATTTAAACCTCTTGTCGTGTAATACTAGTTCCATGTTACTCACAAGATTGCAGTACAAGGATGATAACCGAGCTCACTGAGAAGCTAGCCTGCGTTACAGACTTGAGTACATATACTGCAAAAATACAATGGGAAAAGGCTGTAAACCACCGTGTAAATGGAGATCTCTGAAACCCAATCTGAAGTCAGTTTCTTTCTACCTGCCTTGGTTTACGCGCTAGCGTGTTTCAGAGACCGAGTGCATATAGTACATTAATACCTTAAGGAATATTGTAACCTTACTGGGTTAAAAACGGTTGGATAAATCAAGATCTCTGAACCCAAATTTCAAGTGAGTTTCTCCAGGAATTCTTCCAGACCCCCACAATGTTTGTGTCACCTCTACAAATTCTAGAACACACTCCAATTTTTTGGCGGGTTTCTATAGAAACCTTGAAAAACTCTATTTCCATTAATTTTGGTTTTACACCCCCCTCCCGAACTGCAAATCCTGGCAGAATCTCTGAGTTCCTCTTTATCTGCTTAAGACCCTAGCCTACGTTACGGTAAAAGTGGATTTAAAAAGAGAACCAAAACTCTGGGGTGTCCACCACTGATTCTGCCCCACACACTCTAATAGGGAGTGTCACCCTTCCAAATTCATGAACATCCCCGCAACATTATTTTTTTTACGATAAAAAATAGACACACTACAAAACTCTGCTTTCACCCTCCCAATTTTGCTCTTACATCTCATAACTTAAAATCCTGGCAGAATCTTTAGTCTCCATTAAAGAAAAGTGGAGAAATTACTCCATTTGGAATATTCTTCTTTCACGTTTGTACCTGCATGGCACGCATCTAACTAAAGGCAAAAATCGAACTTTTTTTTTTTTTTTTACGTGAGCAATATGGGACAAATTAACCGCTCAGCATTGGTTTGGAATGTCTAGGCTGAAGTGAGCTCTTTGGAATAAGTTAAAAATAAATTGTGTACCTTTATTTGTCCTTTAGCTTATTGCTTCTGACGCTCAGCCTCTCTAACAAGAGCAGAAATTGAAGACTTGCAACATTATCGGAAAGTTTTGTACTATGACGGGATTATACGGCAATGTCCTGTCAGAAAAATCTCATATTCATACGTCTGTACGTATGTGGAACTAAGTAAGGTTCGATGAAAGGCGACGATACAACACTGACTATTTGGGGATCATCTATTTATAGTTTGACGACTACTGTAACGTCTTATGTTCTTGTTTTGCGATAGCGAACCGACTCCTTTCTGATAGCTGTGTAGCCAGCCTATTTTTCGCATACAGATCGTGCCTTATGATGTTCCTTAAGAGAGCAATGTTACGACGTCATCCATCAGTACTAACACTAACATTCAGACTCCTCTTTGACACTCCCTCATTGCTCACTTTCATCTCCTTCTCTGTCTGATGTTTCTTGTTTTTTTCATCCATTCTTCCTTTTCATTCTTATTCTGTTTACTTAACTACGTTACTTACTTTGCATCTCGTTTATAAAAGACTGCATTCCAATGGAGAAAATAATATTCCTACTTAGCACATTTTGTACATTTTTTAGATCCCGTCATAGCGAAGCTATAGCTAAACTGCTAAAGGGACCTTATAATCCCCCTCAGGATGCCCGTCTGTGTCCAGAAATTAAATCTAAGGAACTTCAAGGTGTAGAGAGATGCTTGAGGTGTCATTGGAAAGGTCTTAGCTAGACTAGCTCAGAGCCCCTGGAACCGTTTTGGTTGGTGCATTGGTTCAGTGTTGCAAACCCATTTTCTAAAAAAATCAATTATTCAAGTTGTTTCCATTTAGTTATACCTATCTGCCCCAAACTTAGCATAACCATTATTCGACACAAGTATTGTGGATTTTTCGAGCCTAAGTACTGCTGTTGTCAGTGTTGCCAGGTTATTTTATAAAACATATTGCTTACGTGGCTAAAATGATATCAAGGGACCGGAGTCATTGCGACTGTTAGTAAAATCAACGCTCTATTTTTTCGAAATTCTTTTAATTTTATGTGAGAGAAGGGTAAATAATATATATATAAGAAGTGTAAGATATTTATCATATATTAGTTGGTTTGCCCGCCCGTTAGTGCGGAGTGAATAAAATATGTTTGGAACACTAACATTTCTACTACTACTGCTGCTGCTAATACAACAATAACAACTACTACTGCTACTACAACTACAAATACAAGTGTCTTTATTGAAAGAAATGAAGAAATGAAAGATAAAGAGTCCAAAATTAGTGCAATAAAAGTACATCAGCTGATATTCGCAACGTTATAACAGGGGTTCTCAACTTTTTAAAGATTGTGAGCACCGCCCACATGTAATACTAAGGAAGCGAGCACCATGACATCGAATATGTTTGAACTTTCATAGAAAGATAAAAAAAATACATTTTTAAAACTCCCCATGTTAATGAGATCCTTGAGGTTCAATGTTACTCAGAATTTCAGTGATGTCTAAAAGAAGTTGCTAGTTGACGACATGAGTTAGTTAACCCTGCTTCGTACAGGTAGGTCATTTTGAACATAGCAGGGTATTTGAAAGAAACCTCTGCAGTATGCGGAAGCGTTTTGTACCTTCTGATCCCCCCAAAGGTTATGAATGTCTCCTTTTCAAACAAATATTTCAGCGCTTAGAAGGACCGAAGATCTACCAATTCAAGTTCTGAATGAGCAGTCATATTATTAATTCTCTTGATTGACTTGTCTGATTTATAGTACACTGGATTAAAAGGGGTTGTATACCATATTTAACAACTGTTCATGTTCTTCGAAAATACGAAAACGCCTATCAAATCTGCTCAAAATATCTTCAATTACTAGTTGGACAATTTTAGAGCAACTATACTGGACTCTCGAGAGTGTGTGTGTGCAAGTTCTGGGAAATGTTGCAGTACGTTCTTGTTTGCTACAGCAAGGAATATTTCTTCCTTTCATTTCACAAATTGAGTTTCGTTCACCCTGAAGTTGTTTACTAAGCTCGTTCAGATACTGAAAGAGGTGTACTACGAAAGTAATATTAATGTTGAAATCCTCAAATAATTCTGGAAATTTTGTTGCAAACCCATTTGAAGAAATATAATTATGCTTTGATTTCGTCGAATACTTTCCACAACCCTGCAACCCTGTATCGCCACAATTTAATCACCTAATGTCCGCATGAATTAGCTCTTAATATGACGCCGATAATTCATGCAAATAAAATTCTTAGCAGACGTTTGTTAAGTAGTTTTGCAACGAGAAACTTGATTAATTTAGCAATCAAATTAAAGTGTTCTGAAATTTCAGTAGATAATTTAAAATTGATAGCTAGGTTTCCAGCATGATTTAATCAATGATAATGAATGGGAAGGAGACATTTTCTTTTTTAAATAAAGATGAATCCTTTGTAAATACTCGCCGTTCGTGGGGCACTATCAGTAACGATACACACGAGTTTTGATTTACTGATTAATTGAATATTTGGAAGTTGGTAATACTAATGTATATGTCTGAATCCGTAGTTGTATCTGAGAGAGGTAAAAATGTCAGGAATAAATTATCTACAGTTCCATTCTTTAGTACTCTGTTACATGGCAATTTCTTTGATGACATTGGTGATCGCAAGCACTTGTTTACTTGCATGACGAGGGCACGAAAGGTCATTTAAATAGCACTATGGTGCTCGGGAGCATCAGGTTGAGTATGCCTATTATATTCAGAAGGTACCAGAACCAAAGTAGACCTAAGTTATGTACTAGAAAATTGTTATATTATAAATGATTATCTAATTCTTCATGCTGATGATACAACTGTTGAAAATTATTAGTAAACAATAAAATCAACAGGATCTCAGCTAGTTTTAAACTAATCTACTGAAAGCAAACAGAATACAGAATACAGAAAGGCATGCAGAGTGCATTCATTTTCAATAACAAAAGGTAAACAGACGTTTGCACGGAAAAGCTCTGCATTTGAAATACAGAAACCCATTTACAGTTTCTTGGAGTAACAATAGATGCAGAGTTAAAGTAAAAGAATATTGTTTTATGTTGTGATAAACTTTCCTCAACAATTTTTCTAATTATATCATTAGAACAGCACCTACTGCATTATACTTACTATTTATCGTGCTATATTACTCATAATTAAGATCATCGATCCAAAACTTGACCTGATTGGACCCGGTCGTCTTCCTGTGGGCTGAATCAATTAATATTGTGATTTCTGTGCTTAAATTTCTTGATAACTGTCTTAAATTATATGTCTGTCTAAAGATGTTATACACTAACATTATTGACAGTAAAGAAAGCTCTGATATTGCAATTACTTCTCGTAAATGTTGGAAACATTTTTTTTTTTTTTTTTGCATATAAAGGTTAAGGAACTATATTTTGGAGTTAATCTTAGTTAAAGTGTTTCAAGAAATTTTCATATATAAACAATGCAAAATAATAATAATACATAAAATGTGCAGATTAAAGAGAAGAATGAAAGTATAACTGATTTTCTTACATTATA
>JAGDQP010061850.1:0-11970 GCA_022664845.1 Lepisma saccharinum
CTGCCATCCTTTGTTGAAGGTAGTTGCTTTACATTAATCTTAAGTTGTTAAAAGAAGTATATATGGGGAATGCATTAGTAAAATTAGAAATAGTAGTAATAATAATAATAATACTTTAATTCAACTTCAAGTAAATCGGTTTGAGACAAAGTTTTCTAAAGGCCTTAAAATAAAATTGAAACTGCATCTAAATATCTTAAGTTTCTCTTGAAACACTATTTGAAAATTAACTAAAACGTTATTCGTTTCTATTTTCCTGCATTAGCTTGGGTCAACTCCTAGAGGCTGTAAATCTGCCACCTTCACCTCTATCGCTCTCCCTCACTATTCCTCATTCTCCATCTCATATTGATTCTTCAGCAATCGCTGCAAACCCAACGGTACTTTTTTTCGACTCTTTTTTTGTGGGATGGGTGGGCTGGTGATAGAGCACAAGGAAGAAAGGAGTGTTGCTGCTCCGTTTCTCCCAACTGGCCCCAACCACCGAAACGTTTCTTTTGTTCAAAAAGCATAAGGGAGAGAGAACTGAAATCAATTCCAAACAATAGTCGCTCGTGGCTTTAAGCCAACTTCGTGTCACATTTTGAACAATCCATTTTTATACCTACCAGCTACCTTGCCCTCCAATTTATTCTACGGGTTGTGACAAATTAGCAATACGAGAGTAGGGGTACTATTTTCTTTCTTTTACTTTCTTTTTGTTGGTGCGTGCTTCTTTCTCTGGGGCCCAAATAAGAGAAAATGGAAATTCAAAGAACAGAATTTAAGTCAAAGAGGTTCTTAAATTTGCCACACACACTCACGTCATTCATATATTTTTTTATATCTATTAAATAGTGCATGTAGCTATCAAAAAATGAGTGCTGACTCTTTGATCTTCAATCATCGCATTTTCATGTTTCCGTGATGATTTTTCATGTAAAATAAAATCGCACAAAAATATGTCTGTAGAGAAAGGTTCATCTGTTACAATATGTCCGATAATAATAAAAAAGTAACACCGACAATAATAAAGAAGTAACAGTTCCAAGTGCCATAATATCTACTAGCAACAATTTTAAAGGACTATTTGAATAACTTATGGACTATTACCATGAGAATGTATTAGAATGCCAGCATATTAACATGACAGTATATATACCTGGAGAAGCGAAGTGAGAATTAGCAACAGTTACTTGAATAGTTCTTTGTAAATTTGCTACTAGATAAGATTGTGCAACTACGTGCAAATCAAAATAGTTTTACGTGACGTGTAAATTCCGCATATAAAACGCGTAAAATACATAGAAAACCCATAAAATACGTACAAAACTTAGAGAAATAACAAACGATATTGTTTATTGACTTACTATGTGGACACAAAAGCAGTATGACATCCAATGTCTTTTATTCGTCTTATCGGATTATTTCAGATTACCACTTACTCTGTTTCTTTGTTAGTTCTCATATTCACGTGAAATGAAATACTTTTCTTGATGATGATTCTAGCTGATTTGCCCGCCCGTTGGTGCTGGGTGAAACATATATGTTGGCAACAGTCATCGGGTTAGGGGTCAGCTTTGTTAGAGGTGTGCTACTTAAGATAGACGTTCTTAATGAATTGATAGTCGCGCCGAATTTGACCACTTGGAGGTAGTTAACCCGTCGAACAACGTTGTAGTGTGGGTCACCGTGTAATTTTCCATTGTTGTTACCACCACCATTGGAATTCAATGGACAGTTAGATGGTCGATTATTTCTGAAGATTTTAGAATCAAAGTGAAATGATAATGTCCCAGTCTGGTGCAGTATCTGATCATGTGCGAAAAATCATTCTAATCGGTTCAACACTTTTTGCTTGTTGATAACGTAAGTCGCAAACATCAATTTTATATATAGAGATTTACAACAAAATGTTCCCCTAAGTTACAAGATCAACACAGTAATTACAGGGGGTGGCAGTGACAGACATTTAAAGTGTACAAAACGTTTTCGTCAGCGGAAAATAAAATGAATATAGTGAATAAATCTTCGGATATATAAGAATAATCACTTACGTCAAAATAAGATTTTGTTCAATTTAAATTAGTTTATTTTCTTCAACTAAACATGTAATACAGGATGTTATACAGGATTTGAGTGATGTTATCAAAGTTTTTAATTGCATTCCATTAAATTTGTTATTCTCCTAATGATCATAAGCAGATAACACAGTTGTTTTATTTAGCATTTAAACCATACAAGAAGTAAGCTTCCAATTCTAAGCTTCCAATAGTAGCTATATGTCACTTGAATGCTTAAGAGAATAGAAGTTTATAGTCAAATTTATCTAAATATTTGGGTTTAAAATTCAGAAGTAAAAGTACTTTATTCACGTTTTCAACAAAGATTGTTGTGTTTTACGTAATTATAAAATACTGAAATTTTCTACAAAGTAAATTACTAGGAAATTACACGTAATTTACTAAAAATACGTAAGGTATAAGTTATTTTACTCACCTTCCCTAATAGGTTGACAAGAGAAACCTGGCCGTTTTCATGATATTATTCCTTTAAACAACGGAGTATTTTTCTATAGAAAAAGGTGGTACTTCTTTGTGGAAACATTTTTGTAATTATTTCACTTATTTTCGTAAACCAGCTTCTCCAATTTACAAACTAGTTTTGTTAAAGTAATATTTTTTCTCCTCACCATCCTAGAACTAGAATATTTTGACGCAGTCTTTGATGTCCTCATTATAATACCTTCCCGATGTTTGGATTCTGAAGGGTGAAGTTGAGTGAGTGAACCATGAACGTCCTAAATCAGTTGATGATCTACACTGAGAGAAAAACAGACTGCATTTAGAAGGAAAAAAAACGTAGATTCCGGTTACAGGCGGCTTTCCTGGCGCTGCACGTGCCACGGCAGGACTGTATTCTGTGTTGGGGCTCAAGATTTTCTGTACTGTGTTGGAAGGAACAGAACCAAGGTAGCAAGGATAGTGCAGACGTACCTGCTCGTATGTTCGGTATAGAACTGACAGGGTGGGATTTTAGATTCTCATGACTGTGGTCTAGATTTTCTAGGTCATACCTTTGATTTCCATGGTCGGTGGTCTAGAATTCCTTGGCTATACTCTTGGTTTTCTTGACAGTAATCTAGATTTTCTAGGCTTAAACTTTAATTTCTTTAGCTGTTGTCTAGATTTTCTTGATCATGCTCCTTGTTTCCTTGATGGGGGTCTAGATTTTCTAGACTGTACCTTTGATTTTTTAAACAGTGGTCTAGAAGTTCTTGTCAGTACTGCTGGTTTTCTTGACGGTTGTCTAGATTTTCTGCACTACACCTTGGACATTTTGAACGGTATTCTAGAATTTCTAGCGGTTGTTCCGTATTTTCTGGATATTGCTGTAGATTTCCTAGGCCACGCCTTCGACTTCTATAAGCCCTTTTCTAGAATTTCTAGGTTGTGCTCCGGATTGTCTGTGTGGGGATCTAGAAAATCCACCCCAAATTTTCTTTAACCAATTCCACACCATATTGCATTACATAGGACATGTCACAGATCGTTGTAAAAATAAATAGGAAAAGTTGTTTTGCAGAATCCAAATGTATACAAAACAAACGTACCTTCAAATGTCTTAATCAGACAACCAAATCCAAACCTATTTAAAATAACAGAGAGGCACTTTCTGCTTAGTTCACTTCTCCACTTCAGTGCACAAAATATTTGCCGACAGACTTCCGCCAATAGACCCCTATTTTCACTTTACTTACTCTGTGGCCAGTATCACAAACCGTTATTTTGCCAGTACGCGCCATCAAAACCAGTCTACAGTTAGTTTTTACTACGTAGAAGGAAAATCCGTTTACGTAGTTTGTAGTCTGTGGGATCGTACAGATCGTAAGGATCGTACACTGGAGTGGGACTGTGTAGTATCGATACAAAACTATTTGAAATTGCATTAAAAGGATTTTCTGTATCCTGCAAGTGCTAACGAGGGGTAGACATGATTTCCCGTCTATTAGCGGCTGTACAGATTGGTCATGGCTGATCAACAAACCTGTATAGAAAATTTTGTGTGTGATGCAGAATCTTGCTAAATTTCGCCTCTCCGGATTATCTATACTAAAATTCAGCAATTTTTCTCTCAGGGTACTAAGGACTAGAACTACAGTTTTAGTAAAATGGACTCCGAACCACTGTTCATTGGACATGATGACCACGCACTCAGAGGGAGAGCGTAGTAAAAATTCTGCCAATTTCTGAACTTGGAAAATCACGAGATTCAAGTTATTCCGCTTTGTTGTATACTAATTCCTATCTGTGTAAAAAATTCGAATCCTTTAGATCTACTAAAAGTACCCGAATTCCTTTTGATAATCGCTAGGTGAGTCAGTAAGGCAATTTGTTCTCAAAGTAAGTTCCATAGTCAAATATCTCGCGCACACGTAAACATAATTACGTTTTTGAAACTTGTAGCCCATATTAATCTAATACACTCTTAGAATGTCTGAAAATTTGAATCACCTTGCTTTATTTGTGACACAGTTATAGGGGTATGAATATAGGATAGGTTCTTTCTTATAAAAAGTGTATCGCTAGTGGTGGAGAACTTGGAAGGTTTGCTGAGCTTCGCAGGTGCACAACAGCGTACCTAAGTAGTAAATATAGTTGATAAAATATTAATCAAAGTTTCTTTGTGTAAGTCTAGAGCGACAATTTCCAAAGAACATGGGGCTTCTTTTTGTTCTAATCCGCTATTAATTCGATCGTTCCTATCAACATAGTCAATCCATGGCTTTCCTAGCATTTTGGAATCGGTAATTTGTCAATAAACGGAATTACTGCAAGTTTGACATACATTCCTTTATAAATCAAAGCTGCGTCTGAGTGTCAATCGGCTTCCAATTACAAGTAGCAGACAAAGACATGGTGGTGAACTATAACGCTTTTTTTTTTACTATTACCACGTTCAGTTACTCCGCTTCTAACAACAGTTCTTGTTTTTAACTGAGTATCCTAACAAAAACAAATTTGCAACAGTGGGGCCAATGCCTTCAGAACAGGAGAAAATTTTGTATGGACCATTTTAGGACCTTTGACTTCGATCCGTCATGATTGTTCGAGTGCAATGTTTGTTACAATCAAGAAACATTTATGACCCAGAAGGGACTTGATCCTGTGACCGCGATAGTGCACAGGAAAGGATGAGGAATAGAGCGGGTCAGATACCAACCTCGTATTTGTCTGATGTGACAGAGAAAAAAAACCTGGAGCAGCGTTTCTCAATCTTTTTCCTCCTGCGACCACATTTTACCACTACTTCTAGCCGGCGACCAACAAAAACATGACATTTCAAAATATAACAGTTGATTTGGTGTATTTGGTAATAAACATCCTAATAACATTATCCAAAAACTACTAACCAAATTACATTGTCTTTAGTAGTTATAAAAATAGTAAGCAAAATAAAATACTTTGTTTGACATTTATTACTTTAATCTACAAAACCTAGTTAAATGTTATTTCCCTTCCCTTCGCGAACCCCTTTCACACAACCAGCGATTCCCTTGGGTTCGTGACCCAACTTTGAGAAACCCTGCCCTAGAGGACCTCAGTCAGGACTGTTATCCATTGGTATCAATCCCAGGACCTCCCGAATGCGAAACCAACGCTCTACCAACAGAACTACGGCCGCCTGGTGCAGTTATGTCGGGTCAGTACAATTATGTATACCTAGTTCTTCATTGCTGATCGTATATTCTATTATTTAAGTTTTAAATATAGAATACTTGAGGATAAGCTTGAATAATGTCATAAATAAGATAAAAGATTTACTGTAGCAATTCTTCCATAAGAAAGAAAAAAAAACATTTTTTTTTGTTGTAAGATTTTTAAAAAGTCTGTTGTACGAGGGTCAAGTCATAAGTCATGGCAACTATTTTTTTTATTTCGAATGGGGGATAACAGGACAGATCGAAGATGCACGTTGGAAACCTTATGGCATGGGCTGTCGAGTGGTCCTACCAGATGGTGTATTTGAGTAGAGATGCATGTCTGAGCACACCCCGAAATTCAGTAGGTGAGCGACAGTGGTCCGACATGGAAGTCACGAAGAGTGAACAACGTGCGTATGTGAAAGTAGCATTCTCCTGATCTTAGTCCTTGCGATTATGATCTGATCCCCAAAGTGAAACAGCCATTGCGTGGGAAACGTTTTGCTAACAAAAGAGACATTGTGACAGCATTTCGACGCGAAGTGGCTCACGTTTTGTTTCACATCAAGCAGATAGTATTCAACGCCTTCCTCATCGCTGGCAACGAACCGTCGATGAGCTTGGAGACTACTTAGAAGATTGCTGAACATCCAGGGTAACTTGCGAGACCTGTACTGTGTACGGTTGTAAATTCTGTGTAAGTAGTTTTATGTAACTGTTGCTCATACGATTATAAACCAATGTTGTCCGGTTACCTGTGTTTTGCTTGTTCTCCAAGAGGGCCTCCTTCATCCAGCCTACCTCTGGTAAGGCCATTCGACAGTCCATGCCATAAAGTTTCCAATGTGTATCTTCGATTTGTACTGTTATCTCCTATTCGAAAGAAAGAAAACATCCTTTCGGCAGGCCTACAGGCTGAGGTAGATTTCGAAGTGTTTTGATTGAATTTATTGGGGTAAGTGCAGAATAAAAAAAAACTTTAAGTAAATATACTTTTATCATTTTATTTTCATTATAAAATTATAAATACGGTAACTAATTACCCTAATAGGTTAATTAATTACCGTGCAAACTATTTGTTATTAGAACTGAATGCAGTGATATTCCAATTCAAATTAACAGGCACAATGAAACCCGTCACCTTATATACCCTTAACGAAATATGAGCGCTATCGAGAAACTATTTATTGATTTATAGATTAATCATCAAGAGCTTTTCAACGTTACCCCACAAGACATGATTTTAAAAATTTCGAATTTCCATCCCCACCCTTACTCGTACCCCAACAACCCCTGAATCGTTGGTGTCACCGTAAACTTCTTAGGAAGTACTATAATCAAATGCAGACAAGGTTTCACTATAAACTCCATAGGGTTAATATATATTTTTTTCAAAATGTAAACCCCCTCCCCCAGCCAACCCACTTCGGTCGAAAATAGAGCAGAAGAAACACAACAGTTAATTTATTCCATTTATACAGACAGATCCATGTTCTACAATCTGAGATATGAACTATGACATACACAATGGGTTCGTATATCATTTTAATAATTAGTTTCACACCAGTTAATAATATGCAATGATCGGGTATTGAAAATAGGACACCAGTTGTTCTAATATGTATTTGACTATTACCTTGTGTCCTTCACATTTCAAACGATCTTCTTACGTATAATTTCGTCCCACTATATCTTTAATCCTCTAGGCTAATTCTTTAATTTTTTGTTTTCCTTGATCAACTTGTAGAGGAAGCATGTTTATTCTTTTGATATATATCTGTATTGATAATATTGTATCTCGTTCATGTGAGTTCATGGCTGCTATCTGGGTTATTTATATTGAAATATCTTTCTGTAAGTAAAATGAATTTTCCTAGCTTGTTAAGAGAAGCTACCAGCCACCAGCTTCCGAGCTTAAATACAATCTGGTGAGAGAAATACCTAATGCTAAGGCCAAGAAAGAAATAGGCAGAAGGAAAGTTGTAAGGTGTAGTAGCACTTGAAGCAATTATATTCATGATAGTTGTAGTTTTACACGCCTCCAGAATTCCAAGGTTGTGAACTTTTCGTTCGAAATATCTCACTATTCCCTGAAGCCTCTACAAATATCATTTGGATATATCCCATTTGGGTAAATCCCATAAAATCGAATCATTTGTTGAATTTAATTCTTATTCGCTGCACACAAAAATTTGATAAGTAACAATTGGGATTCGCTAGTCTCCTAGCGAAACCCCAAACCTAGTAGTTACGCCAAGAGACTACTTAATAGTCTCAACCTCGAAGTTGAAGCGAAAGTAAAAATATATTTTTAAATTGCCTAAAACTTCTCTAAATAGAAACTGCCATTGGTCTATTTCAGTATATGATTACATCTGTAGACTCAAGATAGTAATTACTTTTGCTTACGCTGTAATACTATCGAATATTGAATAAGGGGCCAGCCTACTTTTGGCTGCTTTCACTAGATATATGTACGAAAAGTGATGTATGTCAGAATTCTATGCAGAGTAGGTCGTAATATTGCATACATCGATTTGTCAAATTCATTAATTTCCATGTGTAACGTAATAGGTTTTGCATAAACAAGAATATATGACACTCACTTATAAGTTTCTCTTCAGATAGCTGCCAATGTATTGACTATAAAGCCTGAAGTCGTTCAATTCAGTATTCTTGGAAATTAAGTTCTTTTAATATAATATTATTTAACTTTCTTTAATATTGTTTGATTTCATTCCCTATTCTTTCTACTTATGTACGAGTTAATGATCAGTATTGCTAATTAAGATATCATATCAAGAAATGTTCATTTTAATTCCATTCTCTTTCCTTTCTTACAGGCTGCTTGAGACATAAAAGTTTTTAAAAGCATATATTGTTGTGATTGTCAATAACAATAAAATTACCAATAAACTAGAACTGTAATTGGCATTAAAATTTAATACTCTCCTCTTTTCTAAAGCGCTTTTTTATGAAAGAAGATAAAATCATTCAGATTTAAACATTGAGAAATAAAAGGTCTCTTTTTTTATATATATTTCTCTCTCTCTCTCTCGCTTCTTTTAAGTGGTAAATCGCATAATGAAAATTCAAGAGAAACGTACGATTTCACAGATCGACACGGACGTTGAGTGCCAAGCAGCGTATCAACACTCTTCCTTTTCCATCTCTAACAAAATCGGTATGCACAGAGAACTCGGGTACAATAGGCAATCAAGGTAAAGCAATCGACCCAATTGCAACCGCACTGTAGGGGGACGAACGAACAATCAATCAAGCAGAATACCAGAAAATGGAAAAAAGAAAATTGAGAGGGAGAGAGAGAGAGAGAAGGAGCACTAAAATGTTCCCATGTAATACGTCACAAAAAGCAACCGCAAGCATTGGTTTACCCACCGCCATTTTATTTTCAATTGAACTGGTCCCTCCTCCTTCACACATACACTAATTTTCATTCTTCACGCTTGTACGCCTTGTCCAAATCTTTTTTATTATCATCTATATTCCCTCTCCTCCAGCATCTACCGTTTCCTCTTCTTTATGGCCTTCCGAAGACAACTAAACCACCAGCTCAAACAATCAATTCAATGTGTTTTTTATGTGTGAAGTAGAAAGACTTGGCTAGAAAATGAACCATGAATGTTCTCGTGTATGATATATTAATTAAGAAAAGGAGTCCCACTGCGTCAGCCACACGCAAGTGCAAACAAACATTGTTCAGGCACCTTACCACAGTTTATCCTCATATTCTGTACGTAGTTGCGCCCCACAAACCACAATGAGTAGGGGGTAATATGTTGCCTCCCGGGAAATGGAGGATTCCAAGCTCACACCATGGTACAGAATCAGTAGCAACCATGTTAATGAGGGTAACATTTGCTACCTCCAACTCCTCATTCTGAATCAAATTCAAAGATCCTCAGAATAATATATTAAAGATGAGGCATTATGTGATTACTGATATTTTAAGAAAACCTTTATCTTTGAACAGATCATTGTTACAGAATACTATTTTATACTTAAACGATGGAAACAGTCTTCTAGTACACTTGAACCTGTATGTGAATCTAGCGAATTTAAGTTTGTTATAATGTATAATCTACGAGTTATGTATCAAAATAGATTCTTTACAATATTACAGCTATTTTGACACTGAACGTTGACTAGATCACGTGTACGACTTGCTTGCTTTAGGATTTTAGTTAGATTTAGCTAGTTTAGGATCATAGAAGCTGACGGAAGTCATCCACCATCTAAAGAGTTGTACGGACTCGATCTCTTTGAGCGGTATCCACTCGAGATGACATGGAGTCTTACACAAAAGTCCTTCAAAAGTACGGTAGAATTTTGTATATCCAAGCACGCAGTCTGCATCATATAATTCATTCGCATTTGTAGGTGGCTATCCAAATCTTGAACGGACATCTTCACACCGTCCCACAGGTGCGCAAGGGTAGCCACGGAGGGGCATAGGGGGCCCTGCCCCCCAAATAGTGTGTGTGCCGCCCGAAACGAAAATGGAATAATACAGTGGTTTCAGGCACTTGGTACATGATACCTGTACGTGAGTCCGTCTGAAATCGCTCAGCTTGGTTGCTCAACATTTTAATTTTTTTTTTAATATTTATATTCCTTATATAAGAATACTTCAAAACTAGAATTATTTTATTTTTGCACAAATCTATTAATTAATGGCAGACAGTTTTGTATTGCGGCGCATGCCAAAATTTGTGTTAGTAGACATTTACGGAAAATGGAGTATCTGCAGACTGGGTTATCATAGGACATTGAAACAAACACTATTCTTTCTTTTGAAATCCAATTGATAATTTTAGTCCTCTGGATGAAAAACCCCAAAATCTAATCGAACTGGTCAGAATGGTATCCAAATGCGATTGTTGAAACAAAAACAATTCCGGTTTCCAGGGCGTTTTTTTCGCTGGGGAGGAATTGAATATACCAAAGTTGATTTTTTTTTGCACTACTAATATATCAAAGTATGTTGAAGGTTGATATATGTTTTCTTAATATTTTATGATTTTTTTAAAATTCCAAACATTCATATTTTATTCATATTGGAGGCCCGATGTCTCTGGTGGAAGAAAATATAAGATTTTTTTTTCATACGTTAAACATTTATGTCAGGAGAAACTACGGTAAAAATTTGAACTTTAATATTTGAATTTGAAGGGAGGTACAAATTTGGTAGAAATTGGGGGTGAATAATGCTCGTGCGCGCTATGGTATGAATATTGCATACCCTTATCTCTGGTGGGAGGCAAGATAAAAATCTTCACGTTTGGCACTTGGGGAGACTAAAGTACAAAGAAAGATGTGAATACGAAAAGTAGATCCTGAAATACCCTTGTAAGAAAACTCTGCTATTCCACTCGCGTATTTTTTTCATTCCATTATGCAGCCAAGCCTTTTGGAAAACGTTGCCACCTTTCTATGAGTGTGTGCATCACTTATTACCTAACAATATCAGTTATCATTAAAGTAGTAAAATTGTTCTTCATAATTCTGATGGTAATAACGAATATTTCTTTTAACAACCATTCTTGATACGAGTTACCAAAGCACGCATGAGCATTATTCATTCCCAATTCGCAAATTTGTAACTCCCTTCAAACTCAAATATCAAAGTTGAAATTTCTACTATAGTTGCTCCTGACATGAGTGTATAAATAGTGGAAACATTAGATTTTTATCTAATCTCCCATCAGAGGTACGGTTCTTGAATATTGCCACCAAAGCGTGCACGAGCATCATTCCTTAACAATTTGCAAATTTGTAACTCCTTTCAAACTCAAATATCATTAAAGTATAATATTCTACCGTAGTTTCTCCTGACGTAAGTGTATACGTGTAAAAGAATAGATTTTTATATTTTGTCCCACTAGAGTTACTGGGCATCCAATACGCATAGAATATAAATTTTTGTATTTTCAAAAATTCATAAAATATTAAGGAAGCCTATATCAGCCTTCATATACTGTACGCTTTCAACATACTTTGATATGTTATAGTGTACAAGAATAAACTTTAATATTCAAATTTACCCGACTATACCGCCGTTAATACTCCAGAAAAAACACTATATTGTGTGATGTGGTGTTGGTAGTAGCACTCTCGTCATTTGCGTACACCCACGGTTGATAGTAATTCTATATGCTGTATACAGATATTAAAATTCTATATACGAAATTAAAATAGTCTGTGAACCGTATTATCAGTATGTACACTGCCAATTGTCATCTCACCATGCCGAATTAACTTCTGAT
>JAGDQP010061851.1:0-11970 GCA_022664845.1 Lepisma saccharinum
GTACTTGAGACTAATAAACAAATGAACACTGCAAAATATCGTGTCTTACTTTCCTTTTACGTCCTGCACCTTAAACCTTTATTCGATGTTCTGGTATAATTTGCAGTGTAAAGAGCAGCGTTTCTCAACCTTTTTCATTCTACGCCCCCCCCCATTTTACTATGTCTTCTAGTCGTCGACTCAGAAAAACGTTGTATTTCAAAACATGACTGTTGATTTACCATATATCCTAATAAATATTCTAATTATATCAAAGCAGACTCAACAAATTACATTATTTTTATTACTCATAAAAACTACAAGCAAAATAAAATACCTTCTTTGAAATTTATTACTGTAAACCTACAAAACCATAGTTCAATTTATTTTAGCACCTCCCTCGCGACCCTCTTGCACAAACCCGCGACTCTTACTGAGAAAACCTACTTTGATCTAGAATATAGCAGTTACCTTGGTCTCTTTTCGTGAACAAGTACATATTCTCGGCGCTGACAGTCATTGATACAGCCACAAGCTGCAATTAGTTTCTCCCTGTTCAGAAGATCTTCTGTGAAAAGACACATTAGTTAATATTAATTTGCAATAACACTTAAAATCTTTTCAATGTAAATATTTCTTCAATATTATTTCTCGCCAACATATTTGCTATTAAAATAGTCCCTACATATTTGGATATGAAGGAAGATGAAGAGTCAGATTTTACTATCCATTGAGAACGTTATTGTATGAGGTACAACTGAAAGTTTACACTTATATCAACAGCTATGTAGGCGATAAAACAGCCACAACG
Organism: Lepisma saccharinum; assembly: GCA_022664845.1. Classification (NCBI taxonomy): domain Eukaryota; kingdom Metazoa; phylum Arthropoda; class Insecta; order Zygentoma; family Lepismatidae; genus Lepisma; species Lepisma saccharinum. The sequence continues at coordinate 791 of JAGDQP010061851.1, forward strand.
CGTTCTGGTCATTCTTTAACGACCAGAGATCTTGCTGGACATTATTTCGCTTCCTGTAGATCGTAGAACAATCACAACGCGTTGTGGACAACTTTACTGAAACCCTAACGCGTTCTAACCATTTTGAAGAGACCACAGAAGGGTTGTATATTTTCCTATAAATAATCTGTGTTCTTGTCCTGGCAATTCGGAGTAATACCCATGATTTTGATAATGCGTTTGCTGTCAATAAGTGAGAGTCGATGGCTAAAAGGGGAAAACAACTATTAATAGGAAAAGAAAATTTCGATGAAAAGCTTCAACAAATTGTAAGGAGTAATGATTGTAGTTTATACCAGGTGAATGCATAAGTTTTTGCCGGTTCTTTTGGTACAGAAAACACGTAATTTTAAAGGGAAATTAATTTTGTTTTATTCAAAATATTGGCCACCGGCTTCTACACATTTCGCCCATATTTCAGGTAATTGATGCATACCATGCCAGAAAAACTGCTTTTGTTTTGCGGCAAACCATTCGTCGAGCCATTTTCCAACGTCTTCGAAATTGCTGAAGTGCTGCTCTGCGAGCGCGTGCCCCATTGATGCGAAAAGGTGATAGTCAGATGGCGCCAGGTCTGGGGAGTACGGCGGGTGCTGAAGGATGTCCCATCCAAGCGATTTCAAGGTGTGTTTCACTGGTTTTGCTGTGTGAGACGGCGCATTGTCGTGTAACACAATCATTTTGCCATGTCTTCGGGCCCATTCCGGTCGTCTTTCGATCAACGCGTGATTTAAATTAACCATTTGTTGGCGACAGCGTTGTACATTAACGGTTTCGCCGGGCTTCAAGAGTTCATAATACACAATACCGCTCTGGTCCCACCAGACACAAAGCATGGTCTTCTTGCCGAAGCCATTTGGCCTTGGTGTTGAAGGACCGGCTTCGCCAGGTGAAAACCACGATTTTTTCCGCTTCGGGTTTTCAAAATAAATCCATTTTTCGTCACCCGTCACAATTCGATACAAAAAGGATTTTCTTTCGTGGCGTTGAAGCAACATTTCACAAGTGAATTTGCGATTTTCCATTTGACGTTCATTCAAATCATGTGGGACCCATTTACCCAGTTTATTGATATTCCCCATTGCTCGTAAACGTCTGCTGATTGTTTCTTGTGACACATTCAATGCTTTTGCCAATTGCTGTTGAGTTTGAGTTGGGTCATCCTCCAATAACACCTGCAATTGCTCGTTTTCGCACTTTTGTGGTCTACAAGAGTGCGCACTGTCTTTCACATTGAAATCACCACTTTTAAATTGTCAAAACCATATCTCACATGTTCTAATCGATGGAGTATGTTCACCATATGTTTCTACCAGTACAAGATGACTTTCAACAGCCTTTTTCTTTTGATTAAATAAGAAAAGCAATGCGTGCCGCAAATGTTCTTTTTCAGGCACAAACTTCGACATGATCACTGAACGATAAAACAAAGACGCTAGTGTTTGGCGGACTCAACTTGTGTGAATTTGTAGTTTAATGTCAGACGAACAAAATGACGTGTCAAATGAATACGCTGCGTACTTTTCGCTGGCGCCATCTCTTAGTTAAACCGGAAACTACTTATGCATACACCTGGTATTACATGTCAAGATATGATCAAATTTCACTTGAAGCAAAACGTTTGAGAGCGAATAAAGGGACGTGGCCATCTAAACAGAAGACTGAGGAGATATGGCATCATAACTATTAGTGGAAGTGACAAATTCATGAAGAAATCTATTGAAATAAAACGAAGTTCTATATTATTATATTCTTCAATATTATTATTATTGCAAGATATCTTTAACATAATCGAAACTGTTCATTTCCCACTGGTCATAAGAGAACAAGAGGTAAGATATTTATTTTAGAGATTTTTCGAAATATACCCTGAAATATTGCTAGGAGGATCTACGTCCCATAGAGAGGTGATATATTATAAAAAATTAGCTGCCCATAGTAACTGTAAGGTACCGAGATATTTGTCGAAGTGTAGAAAAAATATATTTGTTTTAATTCAATCAACAGAAGTAACTTCTGCTTCAATTTGATCCTGGCATGAAACTCTGTCAAGTTGTAGCGTTACCTCCTACACCGAAGCACACCTCACCAACAACGTATTTAGGGGCTCTGGATGCCCCAAAATTCAATTTGGTTTTGTAAAATAGGCAAAATTACATAGATTTTACAAAAACGCTGAATTTGTGGAATCCAGAACCCCTAAATACGTTGCTGGCGAGGCGTGCTTCGGTGTGTGAGGTGGCACTACAACGCGCAAGTGTTTCATTCCGGGACGAAAGTGAAGCAGAAGCTAGAAACAATAAATTTCGACCAATATTTCAGTCCCTATCTCGGTACTTTGCAGTTGATATAGGCGTCTAAATTTTGTATATTATCTCTCTATAAGACGTAGATTCTCATACCAAGATTTCAGTAGGTTTCAATCTGATCCCATTAACGGTCTCTTTGTCAGATACATAATTTAAGTCACACTATTGACTGATGTTACGATTCGATATCAGATTTCATTCCCGATTGCATTCGAATAAGATCATCATCTAGCCGGTTACGCGAGTGGGTCACCATGTAAAATGTCTCACCATATCAAACATTTTTTAACATTTAGATATTTCGTCTGAGGAGAACGATTTGATGTACTTTATTTTCCGAGTGTACCTGATCTGAACAGTGAGCTAAACAAAGTAGAAGATAAAACAATCTAACTGCCTTCCTATGTTCTCCTTATGATTCTTACCTTTAATATCATTTATGCATTTCAGGCAGGATTGAATTTGAGCTGGAAAAGTAATAAAGGAATAGTTACAATATCTTCATTTCTTAACAATTTAACAAAGTAATTAAATTAACACATCTCTCTCATTTAATGATTATATTATTAATTTAGTGGCTTTGTTAAGATTAGAAAAATAAAGCCATGAGCATATAACGCTCAGCAAAGCTCAGGTGCTGTTTCCCCATCTTAATTAGTTGAGATTTTTTATATTTTTAATGGAAGCTGGCCATGTTAACAAAACAATATTGTCGTTCTTTCGGTTTTTGCCTGAGCTTTAGAAGATCTTGACCGCTCCTTAGAAAGCAGTAAATCTAATATTTAGTCAGATATATCTTTAAGCTAGTGGTATCAATCACTGAAGCTTTGTTTCTTGCTGATTTTTTTAGAACATTTTTCTTCCTTACTGCGTGAATACAATTGAGGACATTGCTGGAAGACGGACACGTAGACCTACGTGCCCTTTTTCCGGCAATCGCTTTAAACGATCCGGTATGTTCGTTTCCAAACGTCCTGCAAATTTAAAGTCAATATATCTATTTCTTAGCTTGGTACTAGGCTTTGTTTAGCGCAACATCAAAGTTTTCGAAATTTTGTCATGAACGCCTGAATGGTAGGCAACACTTCATTCACATGTATTGAAGTTATGCATTTCTCATTCACTTTTATATAAATGGTTGCGCGGAAGCTAATTTAAATGTCATATTAAAGTTATTGATGACGTTGACGTGTTACTCAATTGCTCTGATCCCTGCCAAATTGGAATATTATATAAATACAGGGTGACCAAAAGTAAATTTTCCATCCCGTTAATTTAGTAACCAATTGATTTCCAGGAGGAATCCTGACACTTGCCCCTTTTAATTTAAGTGAGAATGTGCCATCCTGGTCAAGCATTGCATGCATGCATTTCTATTTTATTTTGATCTAGTGGCAAAAAGTGAAATTTTCTTACATGACAACATGAGTCAAGTGACACATCATGACAGTGGTCTTTTAGTTCTATTTACAAAAGCATGTGATCATTTGTTAGTTTCTTTGAAAACTTTGTGGGAAATTGCGTTTGCAACTCTCAAATATAACAAAATGAAACTTGGTAATATTTTACACTATTTAGCGTTTGAGCGCTCGAACTGCCATCATTAGCACAAGAGAGCTCCTGGAAATATCACTATGATAAATTTAAACGTGCTATCTCATGTTTTGTGATCCAATAGCACCCAACCCATGTGATGAATACGTTAATGCCCCGAATTTTAGTTCAGCATTGCGTGTTGGGAAGGTGAAGCACGTGGGTTTCAATTCAACCCCGCTGCCAAACATCGTGCCTGAGTGGAAGTTAGCGGACAGGCCTTTAGTAATGGTAGCAACTCAACATTCGACTCGCGAAATTGATAGAAACTGGAAATTTTCAGGCACCATGTTTGGCAGCGGGGTTCGAACCTTCGTGCTTCCCCTTCCCAAAACGAAATGTTGAACAGTAATTCGCGACATTAACGTATTCATCACATGGGTTGGGTGCTATTCGTTCACAAAACATGAGATAGCACATTTAAATTTATCATAGTGATATTTCCAGGAGCTTTGTTGTGCTAATGATGGCAGTTCGAGCGCTCATAACGTTAAATAGAGTAAAATATTACCTTACCTACCAAGTTTCACTTTGTAATATTTGAGAGTTGCAAACACAATTTCCCACAAAGTTTTCAAAGAAACTAGCAAATTTCACTTTTTTCCACTAGACTACAATAAAATGGGAGAGTATGCATTGCTTGACCACGACAGACATTCTCCCTTAAATTAAAGGGAGCGTGTGTCGGAATTTCATCTTGAAATCAATTGGTTACTAAATTAACTGGATGGGAAGTTTTCTTTGGGTCACCCTGTATGTATTTATATAATATTCTCATTTGATAGGGATCAGAGCAATTAATTAACACGCCCAATTCATCAATAATTTTATTATAACATTTAAATTGTCTTCAGCGCAACTTTTTATGTAAAAGTGAATGACTTCAACACATATGTATGAAGTGTTACCTTCCCTTCAGGCGTTCAGAACAAAATTTCGAAAACTTTGAAGTCCTATAACTCGTGTTCCACGAAACTTCGAAACGTAGTACTACAATAACACACATCATCAATACACTGTACATGTTTCATGCTGATTTTCGTGTCCCACCGAAACTTTGATCTAGTCAGATCACACGTCAAAAAGGGAGATTATATTGGTACCGCTAAACCATGGTTGGAAAGTATGGTTCTAGCTCGGAAGAATCCAAGTACCTTTCAAGTGATAATGGATCGTAATCTTAGTAACACGTGGGAAGACAGTCTTAGGCCTTTTTTATTGATATTCAGAGTTCTGCTAAAAAAGCTAAATTTTACTATCATGAGTTATGTTATGTTTAAATCTAAAACTGATGGAAGTGTACTGGGTTCCAACAGTTTCGTCCCTACCTATACACCATTTATATTTTTAACAACTAAAGACAAGAAAATCCTAGGGGAAGTTCAGCACAACACAGTACCATACCCTGAAGTGTCTCAAGCCAAGATTGCTGATGTCAGAAGTCTAATGAAATTCCTGCCTTTGGAGGACCAAGACTGGTTAGGAGAAATATTTCCTAAGGAAATTTAACAAAGCTATTGTTATTGTAATTTTCAATATTCTTTTGTATTAAATACTGTGCTTAGAATTGTTTGTGCTTTCTTTCTTCAACCTAATCACCATGAAATCTTTCATTGCCGGAAGAAGGGCACATAACATTCATGCACAATTCTCAATCCATTTTCATGCAAACTCTGAATTCTGTCAGCTAAGTTTACAAACCTGATTCTATGCTCTTTATACTGGTGTCATCGCCATAAATATTATTTAAAAAATTTCTTGGTAACATTGAACCTAAATTTTTACCAGCTGTTTACCGAAAATGCGTTTTTAAACTATGTGCCCTTCTTTCGGGAATGTCTTCAATTGCAGGATACCATAAATTACTTGATGAGATTACCAGTAGCTTAAGATAAAATCAAACTAAATTTTTGTCACATTAGTGTAATGGAAAGTGCAATAACTTCAGATGACACTTAAAATCCAAAAATTCCTGTGCACATGATATCAGGTCGAGTGTTTTACGAGAAATTCTAACTGTAATATAAAAAGAGGCAACATCTTTTTGTCAACATTGCTAAGGGCTTAGTTTGAAGAAATCATTCCGTATTAGTCTGGTACTAGACTGTATTAGCCTGGTAGTAGATTTATGTTAGCCTGGTACTAGACTACGGAAAGGAACCATTCCGTATTAGACTAACTGATCGCTTGATACGAACCGTGTGCACTTGGCGAAAAAAGAATGCGACTCTCAATGCTCGGCAGTTAGGCAACCCAACCTACTTATGTTAATCGTGTAATTGTTTCATCTAAAGATCTCGGTCTTTCTCCTTCTCCCTTCCATCCCGTCTATCTAAAATTAGCGAATAACTTTCTCACATAATTTTTCTAAACGTTCATGAATTTTTATAGATTGAATGACAGAAAAATCGGATGAAATAACATGCGAGAAGATCATACACGGAGAAGCTTAAACACATATAATATAAAGTGAGTATGATAGATATTAGTACGATATAAGGTGGGGAAGGAGTATTACGTAGAGACAGAGGAAGTGGGAGAGAGGACGAGAACAATTAAAATTCTAAGAATGGAACACTACCTAAGGACGTAAAGGGTTTAAAATCAAAATTGATATATTCCTGGAAATGGAACAGCGACTCCCATTTTACTTTGAACAATTCAAATGTGCAGACATATACACCCGATTACAAAGACATAGACCTAGGCTACCATGGTTTAGGCTAAGTTGGTGCATTTGAAAATTTATGTTTAAGCCTAAGGCTAGCTTAGAGTAAGATTAAACTCTGTCTTTGCAATCGGCCCATAGTTTCGAAACCATTTAGTTCGATTTTAAACTACCGCCAAAACTGATCGTTCGATTAAAAGTTTGTAAGTACCACTACAAGATGAGAATTTGGGGGCACGTTTAGCGTAGGAGCCAACGTTGATATAGGAGACAAAATCCGTATGGGCGGGAGTCATTGTTGGTAAAAGTTCTGATCATACGTTAAACAAACTATTGGATCCAGTTTATTTGCTAAATACCTTTCAATATTACTAACATTAACTGATTATAAAAGTAAACTCCAATTCTAATTTTAACATTATAAAAGAACATACTAAGTATTATTCAACATTTTAAGTTTAAAACGTACCAAAACAAGATACCATCCTCGTTTCAAACGTATGAAGCACGATATATTAATATTTGCTTTTCTTTCAGTGTGTTAATGAAGCTACATAAGACATAAAAATACTGTAAATAACTCCCAATCTGTAAAGTAGAATAGGATAGGCCACAATGATATCTACAGATTCCCCAAAATTGTAATATTCTGAACACGTCAGTGTTAATTTTTCATACACCAATATAAAGTTATACTAAGACAAATATTAAGATATATTTTATTAATATCGCTGAAGATAGAAAACACGCTAAACACACACAGGCAAGCAAAGTCGCAGAAAAATAGAATGAACTTCGCTCCTCAAACACTTTTCCCGCACATGTTCACTTATTTTTTCTGTACTACAGGGTGCGGAAGCGTTCATAGCGTAATTTGACTCGCGTAGTACAATGACGTAGTGTAACAATGGCGCCATCTCGTGCAGCGTTCGTGTACTACTGAGCTGCCTTTTGGGTTGTTTGTGCGATATGGATCGGTGGAGTGTAGAGCATCTTGCCTTTGTCGTTTGAAGTTATTTCAAGAATAATGATTCTGTAATTGATACCGAGCGTCTATTCAGGTGAAATTTCAACGTGGGGCGTCATGCGAAATTTTCTGATGGACGGACAATTCTGAGGTAGGTAAATGCATTTCGATTAACATCTTCTGCTTGCAATCGCAAACCAGGAAGAAGCAAAAGAACTGTGCGGATAACGGAAGCCATTGGCAGTGTTCGTGCTGCAATATTGCGTAGCCCCAAAAGATCTGCTCGTGGACATTCGCAATGTTTCCAAATGTCCGATTGCTCATGCAAATGCATGTTGCACGAAGATCCTTATAAGTTGCACATTTTCATCCTTATAAGCTGCACATTGTTCAAGAAATTAAGCCTTCCGATTGTTTTTCACGAGAGAACTGCATAACCATGCGTGATCACCTTCGCGAAAATCCACAAATGTTGCACAACATGATGATGTCAGATGAAGTGCATTTCGAGTTAGCTGGTTCAGTGAATAAACAGAATTTACGTTACTGGAGTGATGCAAACCCGCAGAAACTGCACATCAAGCCCTTGAACAGTTCTCGTGTCACAGTGTGGTGTGAAATTGCTGCCTTTGGGATTATTGGGCCTTCTTTTTCGAGGACGATCCAGGTGTAGCTGTAAATGTCACCAGTGAACGCTATCTAAGAATGTTGCAAGATTTCGTTCTTCCTCAATTACGGATGTTGAATGTGGATATTGACCAATTCTGGGTTCAGGAAGACGGAGTGACCTCGCATACAGCCAGAATTTGCATGGCTTTCTTGCCACAGACCTTTCCGGGGAGAGTAATTTCTCTCATTCTCTCTGGCCGATATGGTGATATCTCCTGGCCGCCACGGTAGCCCGATCTCTCATGTGCTGATTTTTTTTTCCTTTGGGGGTACCAAGAAGTATTCCGACCACGTTGTACCACCATTCCTGAGTTGAAGAAACTCATCAGAACTGCCGTCGGCAATATCCCAGACAATATGTTAGGACGAGTTATGGACACTTCCAACTCCGCATAGATGAATGTGTTGTGTAGCGGGGATATCATTTGACAGGAGTTATATTCAAACATTAATAAATCACATTCAAACATTGACTTACAAATTAACAAATAGTAGGTATACTTGTAACTACCATTTGGCATAAGGGTTATAATTAAAAAGTATTTACTTCCTTATGGTGTGCTATTAATATTACGCTATGAACGCTGCCACACACTATATATACGATGTATGTGGGAAGTTTCATTATAATCGTGCATGCACTAATTTAGTTCTGGGTAGCTTTCACGCAAAATTTCCAGTATTAGGAAATATGTTGGGAGAACTCTCTGCGCTTTAACCATTTTTTTCCACAGGAAAGAAAAAATCATATTTCGCATTTTTTATATCTACTATGCATGTGCGAATTTCATCCAAATCTTTCAGGCATTTCTGTCGATTTCAGGTCACCTGACCTGATTTCAGGGAATATCACCCCCTCAAAAAGTTTCTCCGCAGATAAGAAACATCACTTATTCGTTTATCTTATGTGTGGTTTCTATCTACCAAGTTTCGTAGAAATTGGTGTGAATCATTTTGCGGATGTTCCTTGTAAGATCATCAGATCGCAAGAGACGGCTGTGGTAAAAAGTGGGAAATAGCTAAGATTAGCTTACGGCGAAACAGTAATAGTACACGATGGGTCTTCAGCGCACGAGACGACAACGAACGTGCAACAAAATAAAATTAATTGGATTCCGAGTTTGACTAGCTTCCTCGCATTCTGTACTTGTTCCAACAAGTTTGAATTGGGCTAGTTATAACGGCGAAGTACTCGAACAACTTTGTTTCATTCTTGTTTATTAAGAGTATCTATCACCTTGATCAGCTCCCATTTAACCTAATGTTATTTTGAGATGCCCATAACTTTCTTGCTAGTTAGAATATTTTAGTGATTATTGCTTTAATTTGGAGAACAACGAAATCCCTTACATGTTTGTTCTTTATTTTTTGGAAGAGTTTCTTTATTTTGATTTCAACGATTGTTAAAGTTGTGATAATATGCAAAATGTTATACCTACGTGATTTAATGACGAATTAAAAAATTTCTATTTACGTTATCAAAATTCTAAAAAGTAGGTTAAAATATATACACCTTTCTGAATATAACTGATAAATTAAATGTCAGTAGTTCCTTAAGAATATTCTACAATTTAAAATATAAAAACAATATTTTCTTCTACAAAAATAAAGATTCTCCGAGCCTCGTCTGCTCGCTCAAACTCCTCCTCTTCCTCACCCCTCCCCGCACACCACTTTCACGCGCAATAATACGAATCACAGTGAAAGAAGTACCTTCCCTTTCCAGTTTCCTGTAACCTTGTTTCATTCTCAACCCTCTGTCAGGGTAAAGGCTGCTACACAAACAGGTTTTTGGCGACGAGACTCGGCGCTGATGGATTTATGACATTTTACAAATACTAAGCTGGGCTATTTACCAGACTTTTGTTGAAGGAATACGGAAGTTTCAGAATATGAGGTGGCTTTTCTTTAGGTTGCTTTTTTTAGATATGAGTGACACATGCCGTAAGGTTATGAGAGTCATATGGCAATTATTTACAACAAAGAGGACCCATTATTGAAATCCATTGCAGGTAACGCCGACACAAAATTTGATTAATTGGGGTACCTTGGGGAGTAAGTTCACATTTCTTTTGCTGGCGCCGTCACTAAGTTATCCTTCACTCCCTAAAGAAAATAATGTACTCCCTAATCCTCCCTAACGATTTGGATAATTTCCTCCTTAATTGGTTTTGGGTAGGGGGCTAACTTCACAAACGTTACATTAGGGTGGTGTGGTGCACATATGAATGGAGAAAGTTGTATTTCCTTGATATTTTATCCACAACCAGATTGATAGCAAACTATCTTTTAAAAAAATCTAATTATATAAAAAGGCAATCAGGTGCTTGCTTTTTACTACAGGGACAAAACATGTCCAATGGAGCGACATCAATATGCTAATTACTTTTATTCGAATTGTGTGTACTGAACTTAAATATGATTATAAACAATACTAGGCTTGAGGAAGACGGAAATATGTTCGTTCGTTTTTGGACATCCTATAGTATTACACATTGCATAAATTTAATTTCAAATCAATAAAAATTACAGAAGCCATTAACCAGAAGGCGTTACTCATTGATCAGATCTTGCAATTGGCGAAAATGCCTAGTTGAGATTATCGCTGAATCACCTCCATTCAACTCAACATGAGCTTTTTACATTTAACTAACTAACTCTATGGCTTATGGAACTCGCAAGTTCATCGCCGCAGTAACAGACGTTCGCCATTGAATTCTATCCTGGGCAATATCAAGCCAGTTTTCATCACGAACACCTACTTCTCGAAGATCTCTTCTAATATTATCCTCCCAACGACGTATCGGTCTTCCCAATGGCCTTCTTCAATCCGACCTTCCAACCAGGATAGAATATAATCTTCGTTTTCTCCCATCCGAGCTATATGACCTGCCCACCTTAGTCGTCGCGGTTTCATTATTTTTACAACATCTGG
>JAGDQP010061852.1:0-11970 GCA_022664845.1 Lepisma saccharinum
TATATATATATATATATATATATATATGTGTGTGTCTTGTGAGGTATTGTTGAACAGCTCTTGATGAATAATCTACAAAACAATAAATAGTTTCTCGATAGCTCTCATATAAGGCGAGATTTGAATTTTTGAAAATAAAAAAAAAAAACTTTGAGATCTACCTCAGCCTGTAGGCCTACCGAAAGGGATTTTTTTTAAATCAAAAATGAGTTTTCTAGCAGTTCCGGTTGTTCAGAAGCAATCTTGCTTTTAACATTGGAGAAGCAGCTAACGTACAACTCTCTCATAATTGACGACATGCCAAAAGGCCTCAAAATCAAATTCAATTCAATCTAATCGAAAAGTTTAAATGTTGAAACATAATTCCCTTCTTCTCAATCTGGAAACTGCTCTCCTGTAATGGACGTGTGTGCTCTAAAGACGAAGAACATGTTAGCACAGTTTGTTTGATGTCAGAGTTTTACTCCACGTGTCATAAATGAAAAGAGAAAATTGACCTTATAATAGACGTTCGTTTTCAGTTTTTATAAAGATCTTTAAATGGCATGCGTTTGAACTATTGCACAGTCTATGAAGAAAAAGTTTGCTTGTTCTGCTGATCGGACGAAGGTATTTCTACTTTAAATATCATCCTAGAGATGACAATTGAGGAGGACAGGAAAAGAAGAGGGAATTTAAAAAAACATGAGGTGAGACTCGCAACAACTGGTACACAGTAACAGCTACGAATGTTTCAACTCAAAAGCGCAAATAATGCACAAGTTAAAGCAGTTTTTATAATATTCAATACATGGGAGACTTAGCCTTTACAACGTGTTTTACGAGAAATCATCTTTCTTGGACACTTCACTTGCTTGTTAGACTGCACCTCGCACTCATCATCGTCCAGTGTCCTGTCTAGCGCTCAGCTGAAGCCTGCACGCACTGAGTAATCTCTGCAGCAACATGCGAGGATTATGCTGAGTAGCATACGAGCGGGAAGTCAGTGTATTGATCAACTGACACTCATCGAAGGTAGACACTTTTACTTCTTAATGTGCTATTGTGTTCTGGTGAATGAAATAAAGACTTATCATAATTTAAACTTTTCTCTCTTCTTCTAAACTGAGACGAGAGCTTCTTCTAATTCCAGCTTTTCATCCAATGAAAATTTAAATTGTGCAAGTGTGGAATACATTATAGCATGTGGTCTATATTACAGATTCCATAGACGGTATTTCTCTGTCAGAGACACATCAGGTGGTGAGCTTCTAAGGACCGGACCTACATTCTTTTGGTAAAGTGAGCTCCGTTCAATGGACTCGAGCGGGATTTGAACCCGTGCACAGAAAGCGAGCGCTCTAAGCTCTCGGCCACACCGAGGTCAATACACACATGAAGTGATGAATTTGGAACAGCCGATCAACATCAGGTTTTACTCTGAATTGGGGAAAACTATCAGAAACACACAAAATGCTCAAAGTTGTCTACGGGGATAGTGCGGACAAAACAAAAAAGATTCGTCTAAATGGTTTCGTGAGGGAAAGAAGTAAAAATAAAAATGGAGCCCGTAATGTGAGAAAGAGGACTGTTTGGCAATGTTAACACAATAGGAGAAACCAGCGACAATGTTGGCAACCCTTTCTTGCAGGATCGGCGTTTTGAGTGTACACATGATTTCAGTATCAACCAGAATACGGTGCACCAGGATTTTGACGGAAGACGAAAAACAACGTCGAATGTGTAACAACGATCCACCACTCCTCGGATCCAACAATGCAGATGATGAAAACTGGAGCTACCTGTAGATTCCAGTGCCAAAGCATGGAGTGGTGTGGTACAGGATTCTCTCCGTCAAACAAGCTTCGGCTCCACAAATAAAATATTAAACGATGTTGATCGTGTTTTGTTTTTTATTTTTTAAACATAAAGATGGTGTCATTCACAGTGAATTCGCTCCTCCGGAACACACAGTGGTGACACTAACCTTCTACCACAAGATTCTAGAACATTCCCGAAGTGCATCATAATTTTGTAACAGCAGAATGGTTCTTCCTTCACAACGCTCATCCTCATATCGCTGCAATCGTCCGGGCGTTCCTCTGGAAGCACACCGTTCTAAACCATCCACTTTATTAGCCTGATCTGGCATCGACAATTTACTTTGTTTCTCAATACATTAAAATGAAGGACAAACAATGTCACGGACCTCCATGAAAATGTGGCTACTATTATATGACCTTGTCTCCAGATGACTTCTGCAGCACATTCCACACACACACACACACACTAAAAATTATGCCAAAAGTTACCAAAGGAGATTTTTTTTTTCTTTTCTTTTTTGAATGGCAGTATCCGGTGTTTCATCTTAAGCAGGTGGTGCACCTTTGTTCCACTGTCGGGACGATTCGCCAAATTAGTGACAGTGTGTGTCTACGTCAGCGTTGAAGACATATTACACTCGTTCTAAGGGCCCTCCTATACTAGTGGGGGGAAAAGGAGGCGATTTTACCACAAGCAACCGCGCCCAGGCACTATCAACGTGTCGGGACGCGTTAAAATCGCGAGCGGGACAACCGTGACCCATTCTAGACGAGGGGATACCGTTCATGTAAATAGCGCTAGCCCTTTTCTCGCGGTTTAACCATGTTTCGGCTGCCACGTTCAGTATCAGAGAAATGGAGGCGGTTCGCGCTTAAACTCGTGTAGAAGGGCCCTTAGAAAATCTGGTACTGAGGACAAAATAAATTGAAAGAACTCTTAAAAAATGGAAAAATATTTAATAGTACAAATAGATATATATATATATATATATTTCCTTACAAAATATATAAATAAATGCAATGTAAGTAAGTACCCACCAAACAACAAAGAGCAAGCTTACTTTCTTAACATAAATAAAACTTTTATATTTTTAAGCGGTAATAAAAAATCTTCACGAAGTTCTTAAAACCACTCATAATAAACATACGCATACAGATAATATAAATGAATTTCATAATAATAATAATAATAAACGCTACTTTGGGTTCTCTTGTCACGTGACCAATCTTCTGAAGGAAAATTTTGAACAAGAAAACGCTGTACAGAAGCTTGCAAGTTCGAATCCCAGCTGGGGGCCATGGATGATTATGGATTTTAACAGAATTACAGCCGCTGAATTTTATTTTATGGCCTTTAGGCATCTCAGGCTTAGTTTAGGATAGGGTCGAGGAGAGCAGAGGATGTAGGAAGGTTCTCATCCACGGCCTAGTTAGTAGGTACCATTCCGGCATTTGCGTGGTGTGACTGAGGAAAGAGTCTTGTAAAGCATGACGAAGCTAAAGGTGAAAAAAAAAAAAGGTCATAAAAATCAGAAATCTTTTTAAATCAAGACATTTCATAACAAAAACATTTGAACTCATCCGCCTGTACGCAAAGAAATCTTTAAGAATAACAAGACTATGCGAAAAAAAAAATCTTGTGACACAAATTTTAAAATAATCGTGATGAAGTACATTTATCGTCCTCAAGTGATAAGCCAAAAAAATATAATACAAAGAAAATGAGACGAGACCTTAAGATAGGAGGAAGAAATAAGACGAGCGCTTCGCGCACGGAAAGTGTAAAGATGCATGGCCGCACCTAACCTCCACTAAGCCATGGTCACTAATTTAAGATAATCTACGAAACACGGGGAAAATAAAAAACAAGTCTTGCTCCCGCCGGACTTTCTACTCAGCAAGCGAACGCCTTAACCACTGATCCACGATATGAACTTGCTAACGGTGATTTGGCCGTTGTATTTACAGTGTACGTGTTACGTAACAAGCTAGTAGTGACGCGTGCAAGATGGCGGCCTCCATGAAATTCCAAAATCGACAAATCTCTTAAAAACTCCATATTCTTCAACTATGGGCGCCTGTAAGGAATAGTATTAGATACGACTCCTCGTATGAATGAAAACTACGCGCAACAGATGAATGCTTTCGCTTTACCAGCACAAAAGGAAAACATGAAATACATTCAAATAATTTGCACACATACACAAAAGTATTTCATTGAACCCGAAAGAATTAAATATGCTAAAGTTAAGACCCTGCTCCTGGGTACAACATGGAAGTAGTAGTACCCTTCGTAGTCATGGCACTGGCTTTAAATTTCGCTTCCGCACCCTTTTCTCTCATCCCCCCCCCCCCCCTTCAACCAAAAAAAAAAACTCGGCAATACTTCCCCTGTCAGTAGTGAATTCAACCCGTAAAATCTACATTCATCTTAGCAACACAACATTCTCTTTTAAAACAGCGATTCTTGACCTTTTTTGAGCCACAGACCTCTTTTAAGAACCTCATGAAAAAAGACAGCTCCCATCATCCAGAAATATTTACAACTGCAAACAATCAGTTCCTGTAACAGTGTTTCAGTAAGTGATTTGTGAACCTGTGACAGGTTTCGTTCACAAAAATCACGACTGACGGAAGCTAAAGTAATTTCAAGTCTCGTCTGATTCGTTTTTCGTAACACTTTTCAGTGAATGTAGATGTTATTTTTTCATCTGGCCCTCAGAGACCACGTAGGGTCCTTGGACCCCCAGATTAAGAACCCATGCTTTAAAAGAGAAGTACATGTGAATGAACCATCTTGATAAACTGACACATGACCTTTCTTTCAAAGTTCCCCAAAACTTAATTTTTACTTGATTACTCTCGAAAATGACAAGCGAATTAATAACACGTTTACACAGACACCATTACTGGAATGTACCTCCTCCCTTTCGAACATAAAATGGAGATCCAGAGTCTTAACATTGAGCTACAAGTTTTCATCTTTACAAGCCTTCACGATTTATTTATCGGATATGAATTTTAAGGAACTGATATACGATTCTTTACTTTCGAATAAATATTTTGGCTTAAGGTTAATGTAAAGCAATAATCTCCAACAAAAGATGGCAGCACTATCTCCGTATATATCTAATGTATTTTTTTTTCTTAGTACGAGTACGCCGTGGCTCATACGGTCGCGCGTCTGACTACGAATCGGGCGGCCCGGGTACAAATCCCGGCCAGGCCACTTTTCTCTGAGTGTTCCCATGCCTGGCGCTCTGAGGTGCACTCAGCCTCCTATCAAACTGAGTATCAGAGTGTCCTTGGTATTCCTGGGCGTCTTGGGAAGGTAAAGGCGGTCGAGCGTGGGACTGACCACCCCACTTTCACATGCCCCGTTTACGGCGCGTGCGTATCGCACAGGGGATAGCTTTACTTTCTTTTTTTTACGAGTACAGTGAATCTTAATATTATTCTAAAACATGTAGAACCAACGTATATACGAGATCGCAAGATTTCACGGCTGAACCGATTTTATTTTCGCATTTGGTGTTGTAGTTTATGTAATAATCGATTATCCGGACACTATCGATAATCGATGCTCTGCTGTAATTTTGTCTAAAATTATACTAATTTTTCACAAAAAATAATCTGAATTTCGGCGGTGCGGGGGGTGACGTCCTAGTCAAACGTAAGAAAGAATTTTGTTTGCGTTATAGTGTGTGCTGTCTTTTCGATGGAAGATAATGCTATCAGAAAAAAATATATTTACTGTTTCCGTTGTACATAAAATTATTTTTTTTGTTTGTAGAAGGTTATCTTAAGTGATACAAAAATATTTGTGACTAATTTTGATTCTCAAATGTTCCATACTGTCATGTTTAATGTTCATCTACATGATGATAACCCACACAAAGGCAGAAAACGATGGGTAACAGTACACTTCATATTACAGACCCCAACACTAATATAAAAGATACAAAATATAGTACATCTTCGTATCAAGGGATTATATAAAATATAACTACAAAAATATTCTTATTGAATGAGCACAATAAGCATGGCTTTAGCGCTAACAGCAATGCATTGACGTGTCCAAAAATTAGAGATTTTTTTTTTACTCCCAGATATGGCAACACTGTAACATCAAAAGAGCGTCAGGCCGTCTCCAGGGCAAATTTCAACTAGCTCCCGCGAGCCCTTATCATTGCACAATCATCTATTTCTGTGTGTGTTCTGTTGGTTGGTGCGTCACAAAAATGAGAAACAGAGCGCTGAATGCTCTTCTCCTTGTTTCAGTGTTGCCATACTTACAAATAAAAATATCAGTCTCATTATTTTCCTAACGCACTTACAGCGTGTTGCAAAAAGCTTAAAAAATGACATTAAAATAATCCACAGAAAGGCACCTGACCTTCATTCACCATTATATATACATAAAATAGAATCAAAGTACTAGCTCTACGGATAAATGCATACGTTTTGTTCCTGACGCGATAGACACAAGTTACCTATTCGTTATACGCGATGTCCCCGAGTTAGGAATGCTTGTATTTGAGTTGTATTTAGACAAAGGTAATGTCCCCCTCGGATAATACGTATTTTCGACATCTCCGAACCATATACTAAGGAAATGTAACAGCTACATAGTTAGATAACTTTCACAAGGATGCCAGAACTACGATAAGCAACATGACAGTAAATACTTTCTACAACAAAATGGCGCCTCAAAGCTTAAAATCAAGACGAGAACAGAAATCTGAGCTTGTGTTTTGTTCTATTTCTATTTGTTTTGCCATCCATTTCCTAGCTTCTGTAATTTCCTGATGATCACGGCTTAAAATAAGTCTCATAGTCTGGGGGGTTGTTACCTGTGGAAAACCAGAACTGTTAGCTGACAGCTGAGTTTTGAGAAAAGCAACGCTAACCTACTCACGTTATGAAAGCTTGAAAATCAACGTAATTTGCACGTGTTGTTATTCCACAGAGGTAATGTTTGATTGTCAATGTGGACGGAAGCCATCGACAGGCAGATAACCGGTTGATTTTACTAGGATCTGTATTTACTCCCACAATGAGTGACTTTCACATTTATCGTGTTTATTCGCGTAATAGTCGCACTTTTGTAGATTTATAAATACGACTATTACGCGAGATCTAATAGCTAATACCGTATATGGTCAAGTTACCTATATCTATCTAAATTAAAGAACCTTTAAAAATGCTGCTTTGGAGGTAACATCGCAACGAAATGTTATTTCGAACGCGTTGCTTGGACTCTCTCAAGATAAGCGATTTCGAAGACTGATTCATGTACAAAATTAAGGTGCGACTTTTACGCGGGGAAATTATTTTGCAGAATGTTTCTGCTTCAAAACTACGTTGCGAGTATTATGTGAGGGCGACTCATACGCGAGTAAATGCTAATTTTTGTTCATTTCCTTTTTCTACATGAGGCCAGTTTTAAATATGTTCAAAAATCAGAATTAAATGACACCACTCCTGAATTGGCAGTTTGAAGTTTCACCTGATACGTACTTGTTTCTCTATGAAAATGCAAGTATAAGAGTAATAAAGACCTCATAATAGATAGACTTAGCACGCTTCCCGGATTCTGGCTGCGCTAAAACTAATGTATTTTTGTTCAGAGCACGTGATTTTGAATCCATCCGCTAGGTAGCTCTGCCATAGATGTCATATTCTACTAGGAGGTCTATGGCAGAGCTACCTAGCGCATGGATTTAAAATCACGTGCTCTGAACAAAAATACATTAGTTTTAGCGCAGCCAGAATCCGGGAAGTCTATCTATTATGAGGTCTATGCTATTGGCGAGGCATTGAAGACTACGCTATCACACACATTTTAAAAAACGGTCTACCGGGCGCCAAAAATGAAAAATCCCTAAGAGTAAAATTTGATCAATAATATCTAAGTGAGATACTTGTATCCTTAACAGCGTGTCTTATGTCTCTCTCCTTCTCATAAACCTCTGGGTTATTAGGAACGAATCTGACGATTCCATAACGCTCCAGTCTCTGGGACCATTTCTTGGATTGCATCACCTCCAGAAACGCCTGCACCAACTTCTTCTTCAACGTAGCTGAAAAAATAAAGTTCATGATGATACATTTACTACACGTATGGTTGACAGTCACTATTTTAATTGCATTTTTATTAAAATGGACGACCATTATCTCAGGTAAAAAAAAAAATACAATTATAAAAATATACTATGTCAACAATCTGCTATAACCCCCTTCATTTAGTGGTTATGGTCGCGGCTTCTAAATTAATACTGGGAAAGTACGTAGATTTGAGCTTTGCTGCTTTGAAGGTGCCAACCCGGCATTTGCGTGGTGTGACTGAAGAAAAAAAACCTGTCAGGATGGTCGACCTCTGGGGTCGAACCCATGACCTCCCGAATGCTACGGTTCACCAAGGTGTGTAACGGCTTATATCCATGTTCAGTGGCGAAGAACATGTCCATAACAAAATGATATACCCTCGTATATACATTATATATATATTGTGCATACGTACAATTTCGTATACATACACCTACATGTCTATTTTATCTATCCTGAAAATTTGAAGCAGATATATTTTACAGTGTCTGAGTTATGAACATTTCTGTATAAACATATGTATATACGCCCATAAAAACAATGTGTTTTTATAGCAACTTTCATTACAACTCAAGTCACTGGCGAGACAAGTTTAAGGAGAGTATGTCCTCGGATGGATGCAAAATCTTTGTTCATGTATTGCATTTCCTTAGAAACAAAAGCATTCGCATGATGACTGGTACATTCTGAACCGAACTAGGTTCGAGAGTGTAATACTAGTTGTAAAAAGTAAAAGGTATAAATTTATGGAAGTACGTGTGAGACATGTCAAGTTTCAGATCTTGAGAGTGCCCTTGCTGAACGGGGTCTCTCCTACTAATAAAAAATATTTTACCAATTTAAATTCTGCATTTTAATTAAAAGAACGAACCTAAAGCAATAGGTTAAGAGTCTATGAACTGAGCGTAAGGCTTTAGTTCAATACTACGTAAGTGACATCGAATCCCGAATATTCACCGAGCAATTGCCCACAGAAGCCTGAGACGTCTCCATTCGAGTTAGCAGCGTTCATATTGTACACGGTGCTCCTGATTAAAGTGACATATTGGTAAGATATAACTTAACAGCATAGCACCACCCGTTACAGATGTACTTACAAAATCCCCTCGCTTCTACGTTTCCCCGGAAGTGTGTCCGCCAAGGAACATCATTCCTCAGACTGCTTAAGTAGTAGAGACCAGCAATGTGTAGTAAACGATGACTGACCCATTCCATTTCAATTGAGGCACGGTATGTACTGATCAACTCACAGATTTCGGTAATAAGTTTTCTATGAGCTGTATGGAAATTTCTACCGAGATATTCCTTCTTCAAGTACGTTGTTGATAATAACTGAGGTTCAAAACGTGAAATGCTGCACTACTTTGAATGTCATGGCAACTAATCAAGTTCTTTCTTTAAACAGGATATTTATTTCTGTTTATTTTGTCACGTTGAAAGAATACTCCTAGTTTTAAAAGTTTCATAATCGACCAAGCACTGGTGCAGAACTTACAGCTAAATGTTCCCTACAAAAACCTGCGTTCGCACCACACCTCGCGAGCTCCTAAATTTGACGGTAGAGGCTGCTTCAGTCATCGATTATTTCCCTCCTCTACCATCAAATTCACCAACTCTCGAAGTGTCTCGCAAACGCAAATGTTTTCCAGGAAACACGTAGCCGTAAAATCTAAGCCAATGTCCGGTCGATTATGGAACTTGGTCACTTTTTAAAACACGGAAATTTCTCAGCTATACTGAAAAAACTTTCTCTCTCTCTCTCTCTCTCTTTTAGAATGTATTGTGAAAATAGCGTCCAAACATGGCCGTCTTTTTTAAAATAAACAAATTTAGCCGTTATCATTTAATTCTAAGTGAATGACTGGTCGAATATAAAACCTGGGGCTTATTTCACGAACATACTTTGCAACTTTTCACTCTTCAGTTTCCATTTCCGGAGGACTATCTCAAGAGCGCTAACATCCCGCAACAGATATTTATGTGTACTTTCGTTTGATTGCCAAAAGTTCCCTTCTTGTATAATCATACTCCTTGAACAAAATAGTGAAAAAGTGACTGAATGAGAACAGGATTTTAAGGCGGGAGGTTAGCGCTCTTGAGACAGTCCTCCGGAAATGCAAAGCGAAGAGTTGCACAGTACTTTTATGAAACAGACTCCTGGTCAATTCTTACAACACACGAGTCTCAACTATATAGTGAAAAATCCATTTTATTTTTGAAAATGTCTCCCCTTTTTGAGAAAAGGGAATCCAAATATCGGAAACTTTTCAAAAATAACCAACATTCCGTTGTTACAGAAGTAACAGTCCAAACCTGTTTCAGATAAAGTCCCTACAAGTGATTATTCAAAATTGTAAGGGCCGCGGCGGTTTATTTGCTAGAGCACTCACCTCTGGTTTGCTCCCTGCTCATGTCGTGTGGGTTTTATTGGTGGATAAACACCGTTTGTGTGGGTTTTCTCGTTTCCTCCCGCTTTATTCATCCCATCATCATGCATCCGACCTGAGCCAAAGTTGCATAATGGCCTTCAACTTAATTAATTCAAAATTGTAAATAACAAGTACGTATTTTGTCACGAAATAGCAAAATTCGAAATCTTGAAATTTTCGGATTTTGGTTCAAAGTTGTCAGAATTTCTGTTTACCTTGTATCGGGTCATATAAAAAGTCTCCGCGGTTTTTTGGTACATTTTTGAATAAAAAATTTATTTCTTGAAAATCAATTTCAATCAAGTACATATTGACCATTATTATCTACGGCCTTTTGCCATTTTTCGGGTAGCTTCATAATTCCATCGGTGTAGAACTTCTGTGCTTTTTCGTCGAAAAACTTGGCCAAGTGATTTTATTTTCAGCTGCGCTTCGGTCGGCCAATTTTTTACCATCAAGAGAGTTTTGCAGAGACCGAAACAAATGGTAGCCAGACGGTGCAAGGTCCGGGCTATACGGTGGATGCATCAAAACTTCCCAACCAAGTTCCGTCAATTTGTTCCGAGTCATCAAAGATGTGTGTGGCCGCGCATTGAACACAACTCCCTTTCTGTTGGCCAATTCTGATCGTTTTTTCTGGATTGCTTCGTTCAAACGGTCGAGTTGTGCATAGTACAGGAATGAATTGATGGTTTCGTCAGGTTGCAGCAGCTCATAATGGACAATTCCCTTCCAATCCCACCAAACACTCAACATAACCTTGTTTGCCGACAATCCAGGCTTTGAAGTCGTTTGTGGAGGGTCACCAGCCTTTGACCATGATCGCTTGCGTTTGATATTCTCGTATTTCACCCATTTTTCATCGCCTGTAATGAGTCGCTTCAAAAATGGTTCCATTTCCTTGCGTTTCACTGATGGTAATTCGGTCAATCAAATTTCTTTGCGATAATTCTTGTGGCACCCAAACGTCGAGCTTCTTTTTGTAGCCTGCTCTTTTCAAATGATTCCAAACTGTCATGTGGTTGATGTTTAGTGCCTCCGCTATTTCCTGACAGCTTGCGTGCCGGTCTTGCTCCACCAGTTGCAAAATTTTATTGACTTTTTCAGTGACTGGCCGACCAGAGCGAGGTGCATCTTTGACATCGAAATTTCCGGAATCTTGGGTCCTTCGTTCACTCACAGCATTCTCACCGTACACTTCACAAATATTTCTTCCGATATTTCACTCAATACAACAATAACTTTTCACAAGAGCAACGAATTAGAACACCATCTTCACAAAAAATGTAAGCTGAAATGTCACCTTTTTAGCACATGTTCGTTTGAGACAATCGTTATGCGTTTGTTTACGATGCTGCCAGATATAATTACGTAAAACCCTATAACTTGTGAGTGTTGCCAGATATATAGGCATCAACACCATCTAGTGGCAAAAAACCGCGGAGACTTTTTATATGACCCAATACAAACAACATGGGAGCAAGAAATATTCCCCCTAAAAACTTAAACGTACATAATTAAAGAGCTCATAGAAAAATAAGAAGCAAAATCTATGACTTAAGCCGTACAACATTTTCTTGAACTGCCTGAATTGAAATATAACATGTTGATATATATATATATATATATAT